>SNQJ01S0091661.1:18176-47185 GCA_010110895.2 Picea sitchensis | reverse complement strand
AAAATAGGGTTTTTACAGAGGAAAACACAACTTCTTCTCTCAGGAAAAGTTATTCTCCCTTCTTTCTTTAGGATTTCAGGCTATTGATCCCTCTGAAGGAAAAAGAGAGGTATACATCATTAACAGTCATAGGGATGATGAAAATAATGTGTAACAAAGAGAGAGAATGACGATGACAGTCATAGAGAAAATCAAAAAGTTGGAGGAAGTATGCACAAAAATTTGTGAGGAAAGTGCACAAATATGGACAGATCTGGTCGAAGATCCAGAGATGAAGGTCATGGAATAAAAATTCAGGGAATCATAGGAAAAGTCCCATAAAGCATTAGAGAGCATAAACACCCTTCCACCGAAGGAACGAATGACGAACATTTTGGCACAGAGGAAGTCATACGTGGAACTTGAAAAGATGAGGGATCCATAGAAGATCCTTCAATAGTGCATAGGAATTCTCTAAGAAGAATCATTGAAGGTCATAGGAGAATTGGAAACTCCATGGGTAAAGGTGAAACCAACATCACATGAAACAAAATAAAATCTTACGTCTCTAATTGCGCAGGGTGTAGAAGAAATTGTGGAAATTGAGGAAAAAATACTAAAGGAAGTTGAGGTGGCTAAGGAAGCCTCCCAAAATTTCATCGAGGTATGGAGGATCAAGAAACATGTCTAAGTGTCTCAGGACAAGCCACAGGGGAGTGCTGGGGGGTTGTTGGACAAGAAATGTGGAAATAATATTCATGAAAATACTAAGTATGGAAGATGGGCGTAGAAGAAGAAGAAGAAAGAAGACAAGGCAAGAGCGGAGTGCATCGTTGAGGAACATCCAAGCTCGAGATCATGCAGTTGAGGTGCATTCAAAAGTATAGTGCACAATAAGAAGAATAATGCAGAATAATAAAGAAGAGAATAAAGCAAGAAGAAAGAAGGTGAAAAGGAAGGAGATAGCTCGTCGTGCTAAATATAGAAGGATGTGTAAAAGTAGGAAGAACAACATTCAGAGATCAAAAGCAACATGCAAAAGGAAAAGAAGGAATAGAAATCCCCATCAACAACTCAACTTGAGTTATCATAAGTTGTAATAGGGTTTTGGGGTAAGAAAAGTAGGGTTTTAAGCCCTAGAATTCATGTATAAATATGTAATGGGTTGGGAGAATAGGGGTTCCTCTCTTTTAGTTCCAATGATTCAAGAGTTCTGTAGATTTTTTCTCGAGAGAATAGTCTATGTTTGAGTGTTAAGGAGATGTTGCAGAGAGAGAGAGAGATTCTTGCATTGTATAGCAGATAAACTAGATGAAGGAAAACATAGCATGATATATCTTTGTAAACATAGTGCGCAATCCTAATCAAATTATAGAAATCATAATAAAGAAGTTATTCATTGTGGACGTAGCCCAAAGTTGGGTGAACCACATTAACTACTGTGTTTATTTTCCTTTTATGTGATTAATCATGGATACTTTCTTGATGCATGTTAGACTAGATTTATATTTTGTGTGATCATTGCACAATAAGCTATGAATGTTACAATACTTGGTTTATGTTGAAATATGAAGTATAATGGGAATACATAACCAAATACACTAAGCAACCTAAATAAAAAATAATGCGCGTATAATAGATAGGTAAGAATAAATATGATGATCACCTCCCATTCCCTCACTACTGCAGAAACTTGGTTCCTGTAGCCTCAATAGATACATCGGGTGAGACTTCACTTTCATGCATGTGATTCCTAAAGGGATGGTGTCTAAAGGGTTTTGTTGGTCAATATAAATCGAACCTAGGGTTTTACAACCATGCACATGCCAACACTAGAGCCTGAACAATTCTTGCCAAAAATTACTGGTGAAAGTTGGATCTCTGTCAGAGACAATGGAATGAGGCATGCCATGAAGTTTGAAGATATTATCCATGAAAATTTGAGCCACTGTGGATGCAGTGAATGGGTGTTGAAGAGAAAAAAAATGAGCATATTTGGAAATACAGTCTATTACCACCATGATGATTGACTTATTTTCCGATTTAGGTAAGCCAACAATGAAATTCATAGAAATATCCCTCCAAATAACAGGGGGAATCATAAGTGGTTGGAGTGTGTGTGATACTTTGATTGTTTCTCCCTTAATGTGTTGATAGACATCACATTCATCCAAAAATGTGAATAGATCATGTTTCATACCATCCCAGAAAAATAACGTTAAACCTTTTCATAGGTTTTGGTAAACTATGAATTCCCAGATGTGGATGAAGCATGAAGCTCATAAAGCACTGTGAATTTAAGTTCTGACTATTTTCTTAAATACAAATGACCTTTGTAGTGAAGCTCTTCATTGTTATTATATTACCATGGATGAGTTGGAGAATGGTGTTATAATTATTGGCTCGTGCGAGAGCGTTTGGGGTATTGCATCCATTCCTGGAAAAAAACATGGAGTTAATCTGGTACAATGAAGGAGAGGGAAAAGAGGTACCCTTCTTCCTCATACTTCCTGGAAAGAGCATCAGTAAACACATTTTATTTTACCTTCTTGTAAATTATATCATAATCATATCCAAATAGCTTGGTCACCCATTTTTGTTGCTTTGGGGATGAAATTTGTTGTTCCAGAAAATGCTTGAGGCTTTGATTATTAGTTTTAATTTGGAAGTGTTTCCCCAGGAGATAAAGACGCTAGACATCCACGTCATGCAGAATAGCCAAATTTCACTTTTCATATATTTAAGATGTTGACGCTTAGACATCCAATGCCATGCACAGCCAAATTTCACTTTTCATATTTAGTGGTCCCAAATGTCTCCTAAAGTTGTTTCTAGCAGCGCCAAAGGCCCCGGCCATGTTGCAGATGACTCAATTCTTCCCTACATCACATTCCGTGGAAAAGTCTGCGGAATTATGGCGTTGGCTAGGACCTGAGTCTTCACATAGCCCTTTCAAGGCATGGGTGGGTTTGATCACTGGTTGGAGTCTAAGGAATCATTACCTTTTAAGGAGAGAAGTGAGTCATGCGATAATTTTCCATATTTTTTTAACAAACTTGCGATAATACCACATTAAAAATAGAAAACCACGTAAGATCTTAAGAGTTTTAGGGACATGCCAATCCTTCATAGCTTTAATTTTATTAGGATCCACCCATACACCATTTTTTCCGACAAAATATGACCTAGGTACTCCACTTCATAGGCTCCAAATGTACATTTAGAATGTTTGAGAAAAATTGTGTGTTGAGAGAGTAGATGGAGAACTCGATCCACATGGCAGAGATGTGATTCCAAAGTTTTTCTATAGATGAGAACATCATCAAAGAAAACTAAGACAAAATGATGGAGGAACAGACGAAAGACATGATTCATGAGACTTTGGAAAGTGGAGGGAGCATTACATAGACCAAAGGGTATGACCAGGAACTTATAGTGACCCTCATGAGTTTTAAAGGTGGTCTTAGGAATGTCTTCCTCTTTCATACATATCTAGTGGTAGCCCGAATGGATATCAAGTTTAGTAAAGTATTGAGCACCACTCAACTCATCCAATAGGTCATCAATGACAAGAATGAGAAATTTGTCTTTGATGGTGAATTTGTTTAGGGTGCGGAAGTCTGGGCACATGCACCAAGTGAATTCTTTCGTGAGTACCATGACCACAAGAGAGGAATAGGGTTTGGTACTAGGATGGATGACATTGGGTTTGAGAAATTCTTGAACAATTTTCTTGATTTTATTCTTCTAGGAAAAGGGATGACGATAAGGGATAACATTGCGAGGAAGGCTACCCAATACTAGAGGAACATACTGGTCATGAAAACCACGAGAAGGGGGAATTCCATATAGAGTGGAAAAAATGACTTGGTGTTTGGAGAGGACATATTGGAGGTCAGGATGCAAAAAGGGTGTCTCAATTTCTTGAATAGAATGGAGTTGGGAAATAATTCCTGAATGGCCTATTCTGAGGAGATTTTCTATTCGATAGGAATTGATGATCTCAGGGGAGCCTATTGTGATGTCTTGGAACTTATAATGTTGTCCCTCCTATTGGAATTGCATGGTTAATTCCTTAAAATCCATGAAGATGGGTCCCATAGTGCATAACCATTCAATACTGAGCACATTGTCACAACCACCCATGTCGATGGAAAACATATGAAATTTCAGGATATAAACCAATTTGTAGGTGCACATTTTCACAATTCCTTCCACATTTCATGGAAATGCCATTGGCAATCATGATTTGAAAATTGTTGACAACATGGATATAGAAATTGATTTCCTGGGAAATGTGACGATGAATAAAATTATCGATGTTTCCACTGTCAATGAGGATGATGACCTTCATGTGCTTAATGTAGCCAATGATCTTGAGGGTTTGGGGAGTAGAGAAGAAAATATGGAAATGCAAAAAAATCAGTGGTTCAACTTCTGGTGGATCAGAGGGTGGAGTAGGAGCATCGGTTGGGGGTAGGTCTTCCAATGAGGAAAATTCAGCCTCCTCTTCAGCAACATCCTCATAAATGGCCATAAAAAAAAATTGTTCCTTACACTTGTGCCCCGAAAAATATTTTTCATCACAATTGTAGAAAATACCCTTGAGTTGGTGCTCATCCATTTATTCTCGAGTTATTTTATGGATCTTGAGAGGAGTGGCAAGAGGGGTAGGAATTGTAGTTGAAGTGAAAAGAATAAAAAATGGTTTGTGGTGCTAGGTGGAGACAATTTGTTGGGATTCCTTGGCTTGTTGAGTAGCTTCCAACTAAGTTTGAGGGTAAGCCATTAGGACTTGGGATTCGCTAAAGAAAGCATCTGACATTCCCACCATTCATAAATCCCTCCAGATTATTTCAATTTGGTCAAACAACCTAGATAGTGGTTGTCAGTTTCAAAGCATTCATAAAGCTCTACAACAAACTTGGGTCCAAGAAACATACCCTTGGTGTGTCTTTCTATGCCAGTGCCACCATTTACAACATTCATGATCCAGATAGAGAATACCATAACAAATGTTTTCCAAATCATAAGCAATTCCATGCATAGATAAATAATGTTCCATTTGCATGACCTAGCCTATCGGATCTTAGCAATAAAAAAATTCACCTCAACTCTAGGAAGATGGGGCTCATAGTGAAGGGATTTGAAATGAAATTCCATATTATGGGAAGATTCCTCACCTTCATAATGTAAATATTGTTCAGAGTAGGGAGAGCCATGAGACAGTTTTAACCATGGGTTGAGAGTGGTGGTGAGGGAGGCCAATTTGCCCTTAACTATTGCAAATTCTCCTGTAACGTTGGCCTCAAAGGTTTCCAATTTGGAATTGGTGGAACCGATTCTTGAATTTACTCTTTGGATGTTCTCTTGGTGTTGATTATATTCTTCTTGCAGGTGAAGGATTTCTTGGTTGCGAGTGGTAGCCATTTGAAAATGATGGGGGGCAGGGAGGGGAAGTGGGTCCATGGAACAATTATGGAGAAATGATATATATGATGATAATCAAGGTGAAAAGAGGAATGCAATGGGATACGTGTCAAATAAGGGTGTTGGGAAGGGTAGGTGGGACCACAAACAAACAATAATGTTACATTTTATGTATATTTTGATGCGATCAGGTACATAATCAAACATACACCTTGCATCATTTCTGAGACAGTAGAAACCTAGAGACATTTCATGATTTAAAGAAGGGATGAAAGATACATACATGAAATAAAACAAGGACCCTACGTGCCAATGGTTGCCAACCAGCTACAACTTCACAACAGATGATGTATTCCTAATCGCTAATGATTGGGAAGCCGAATGGAAAATCCCATCACAACAAACAGACCACCTGAAATATGAATAAGAACAGGATAGGGACGAAGAATAAATGGGTGAGGGCCAAGGGGATGACTAGAACAATGGCGCGGGAAATACGTTAGAACCATCAGCAAGAGAACCACAATCCACAGTCACCATGGTAGGAATGAAATGAAAATATAATGGGAAGGAGCCAACATGAGGTGCGTGAAAGAAGATGAAAGTACAAAAGGTACCCCGAATCTATAATTTCACCAATGAAAACATGGACTGAATTGACTACCAAGTACAAGATGTCGCAGAGGAAATCATTGAGGAAGCTACAAGGAAACAAACATAACAACACCAGAAGGTGCAGGATCACTTGGTAGCATTACAACACCTCTTGGAAGCAACCAAAATAACACCAGAGTTTAGATGAAAGGGAGGACCGTCAAAAATTCTGAGAGAGGAAGTAGAGGATTCTCATCTGGTATTGACTGAGTCAGTTGTTGGCCGTAGAATGTTACAAATTGGGATAGATGCAGTCGAGATCCAAACACTTGAACTACAAGAACACATGAAGACATTGATCCAATTGAACATATTGGTGCCATATATTCCTATACACATATTACAACGCTTGCAAATATGCATTTTGCATGAGATTAGGCTTTGTGCAGATGAAGCACATCAGGAAATGACCAAAGTAATGGATGAAAGGGCTCAATTGCAACAACACTTTCAAGTTTCTCTACAGCAAAAGAGTTAAGTGGAAGAGAAAGTGGAAGGAGTGAGGAAGGAAAACAATAAGGACGAGTAAACGGACAAGAAATCTTTAAAGGAAAAGGAAGAAGTCGAGATAATTGTGTTGAAGAAACAAGGAGTCATCCATAAATTGTACAAGGAAATTATGGAAGTACCAATAGTAGTAGAGGTTTCTATGGAATAAAAGATCTTGAAAATTGGTGAAGTTATCAAAGGATTTCGCAAGAGGATTGAGGACCTACAAGTCCACAGTACATCGAGAACCCCAATGGAGGAAAGAGCAGGAAGAGAGAGAACGACAATGAAAGTCATAGAAAAAATAAAAAAATTGGAGGAAGTATGCACAAAATTCTACGAGGAAAGTGAAAAAATATGGACAGATCCAGTCAAAGATCCAGATATGAAATTCATGGAAGAAAAATTAAGGGAATCACAAGAAAATTCACAGAAAGAATCACAGAGCATAAACACCCTTCCACCGACGAGACAAATGAAGAACATTTTGGCACAGAGTCGGTCATACATAGAACTTGAAAAGATGAGGGATCAGTAGAAGATCCTTCAACAGTGGGTAGGACTGCTCTAAGAAAAAGAGTTTAAGGTGATGGGAGAACTAGCAACTTCGTAGGGAAAGGTGAAACCAACAACACATGAAACAAAAGAAAATATTACGTCCCTAACTACACAGGGTGTAGAAGAAATTGTGGAAACTGATGCAAAAATACTAAAGTAAGTTGAGGCATCTCAGGAAGCCTCCCAAAATTTCATTGAGGCATGGAGGATCAAGCAACGAGACTAACTAGATTGGGACAAGCGACATGTGAGTGTTGTGGGTGTGTTGGACAAGAAATGTGGAAATAATATTCATGAAAATCCTAAGTATGGAAGATGGGCGCAGAAGAAGAAGAAGAAGAAAGAATACAAGGAAGGAGCATAGTGCATAGTTGAGTCACATACAGGCTCGGGATTGTGCAGTTGAGGTGCATTCAAGAGTACAGTTCGCAGTAAGAATAATAAAGAAAAATAATAAAGAAGAGAAGAAAACAAGAGAAGAAAGCAGGTGAAAAGGAAGGATGATAACCCAACGTGTTAAAGATAGAAGGATGCGTAAAATCAAGAAGAACAAATTCATCTCTCAAAAGTAGCATGCAGAAGGAAAAGAAGGAAAAACAATCCCAATTAGCAAGTCAACTTGAGTTATCATAAGTTGTAATAGGGTTTTAGGGTAAGAAAAGTAGGGTTTTAAGCCCTAGAATTCATGTATAAATATGTAATGGGTTGGGAGAATAGGGGTTACTCTCTTTTAGTTCCAATGAGTCAAGATTTATCTAGAATTCTCTTTGAGAGAAGATTTTATGTCTGAGTGTTAAGGATATATTGCAAAGAGAGAGAGAGAGAGAGAGAGAGAGAGAGAGAGAGAGAGAGAGAGAGAGAGGCTTGCATTGTAGAGCGAATAGGTTAGATGACATAAAATATAGCATGACGTATCTTTGTAAGCGTAGTGTGCAAGCCTAAGAGAATTATAGAAAACATTATAAAGAATTCAGTCATTGTGGACATAGCCCAAAGTTGGGTGAACCATGTTAACTATTGTGTCCATTTTCCTTTTATGTGATTAATCATGGATACTTTCTTGATGCATGTGATACTAGATTTATATTTTGTGTGATCACTGTGCAATAAGATATGAATGTTACAGTACTTGGTTTATGTTGAAATATGAAGTATAATGGGAATACATAATCAACTTCACTAAGTAACCTAAATACAAAATAATGCACAGAGAAAAGATAGGTAAGAATAAACCAGATGATCACCTCCCATTCCCTCACTACTGCAGAAACTTGGTTCATGCAGCCCCGATAGATACCTTGGGAGAGACTTCACTTGCATGCATGTGATGTTGAAAAGGTTGGTGTCTGAAGGGTTTTGTTGGTCAAGATAAATCAAACCTAGGGTCTTACAACCGTGTGCATGACAACACTAGAGCCTAAACACTTCTTGCCAAAAATTACTGGTGAAAGTTGGATCTCTGTCAAAGACAATGGAATGAGGCATGCCATGAAGTTTGAAGATATTATCCATGAAAATTTGATCCACTATGGATGCAGTGAATGGGTGTTGAAGAGAAACAAAAAATGAGCATATTTGGAAATACAGTCGATTACGACCATGAGGATTGACTTATTTCCTAATTTAGGTAAGCCAACAATGAAATCCATAGAAATATCCATAAAAATAGAAGGGGGAATCATAAGTGGTTGGAGTGTGTGTGGGGCTTTGACTTTTTATCCCTTTTTGTGTTGATAGACTTCACATCCAACCAAAAATGTGCATACATAATGTTTCATACCATACCAGAAAAAGAATGTTTGACCCTTTCACAGGTTTTGGTAAACCCTGAATACCTAGTTGTGGGTGAAGCATGAAGCTCAACAAACACTGTGAATTTAAGTTGTGATTGTTTTCTTAAATACATACAAAATTTGTAGTGAATCTCTTCATTGTGCCAAGATTACCCTAGAGGGGTTGGATAATGTTGTTGCAATTGTTGGGTCGGATGAGAGAGTTTGGGGTGTTGCAGTCATTCCTAGAAAACAACTTGGATTTAATCTGGAACAATGAAGGAGAGGGAAGAGACCGATCCTTCTTCTTCATACTTCCTATAAATAGCGTCAATTACCACATTTTATTTTACCTTCTTGTAAATGATCTCATAATCATATCCAAATAGCTTGGTCACCCATTTTTGTTGCTCTGGGGATGAAATTCGTTGTTCTAGAAAATGCTTGAGGCTTTGATAATCAGTTTTAATTTGGAAGCGTTTCCCCAAGAGATAAGGATGCCAGAGATCCACGACATGCATAATAGCCAAAATTTCATTTTCATAGATTTATTAGCCCAAATGTCTCTCTAAAAGTTGTTTTCCAATGATGTTCAAAGGCCTGCCATCTTGCATGAGGACTACCCAATTCCTTTCCCTGAAGCATCCCATTCCAGGACAAAAGTCTTTGTGAAGTCAGGAAGGGCTAGGAATGGAGTATTGCACATAGCCTCTTTCAAGGCATGGAAGGATTGATCAACGGTTGGAGTCTAAGTGAAATAATTATTTGTAAGGAGAGAAGTGAGAGGTGCAATAATTTTTCCATAATTATGAACAAACTTGCAATAATACCCCGTCAAACCTAGAAAACCATTCAATCTCTTAAGATTTTTAGGGAGATTCCAATCCTTCATAGCTTCAATTTTCTTAGGATCCACGCATACGCCATCCTTACTGACAATATGACCTGAGTACTCCACTTTAGAGGCTCCAAAGGCACATTTAGAATGTTTGAGGAAAATTATGTGCTGAGAGAATAGATGGAGAACTTGATCCACGTGGGAGAGATGTGCTTCCCAAGTTTTTCTATAGATGAGAATATCATCAAAGAAAACTAATACAAAATGATAGACGAACGGACGAAAGACATGATTAATGAGAATTTGGAAAGTGGAGGGATCATTACATAGACCAAAGGGTATGACCAAGAACTCATAGTGACCCTCATGAGTTCTAAAGGTGGTCTTGGGACTGTCTTCCTATTTTGTACATATCTAGTGGTAGCGATAATGGAGATCAAGTTTAGTAAAGTATTGAGCACCACTCAACTCATCCAACAGTTAATCTATGACAACAATGAGAAATTTGTCTTTGATGGTGAGTTTGTTCAAGGTGTGAAAGTCTGGGCACATGCACTAAGTGCCTTCTTTCGTGAGTACCATGATCACAGGAGAGGAACAGGGAATGGTACTAGGATGGATAACACTGGATTTGAGAAATTCTTAAACAATTTTCTCATTTTCATTGTTTTGGGAAAAGGGATGACGATAAAGGAGAACATTGGGAGGAAGGCTACCAAGTACTAGAGGAATATAATGATCATGAACACCATGAGAAGGGGGAATCCCATGGGGAGTGGAAAAAATGACTTGGTGTTTGGAAAGGACATATTGGAGGCCAGGATGCACAAAGGGTGTCTCAATTTCTTGAATGGAATGGAGTTGGGAAATAATTCCCGAATGGCCTTTTTTGAGGAGATTTTCCATTCGATGGGAACTGGTGATCTCAAGGGAACCTGTTGTGATGCCTTGGAACTTATATTGTTGTCCCGCATGTTGAAATTGCATGGTTAATTCCTTAAAATACATGAGGATGGGTCCCATAGTGCATAACCATTCAAGACTAAGAACATTTTCACAACTACCCATGTCGATGGAAAACATATGACATTTCAAGTGATACTGACCAATTTGTAGGTGCACATTTTCACAATGCCCACCATATTTCATGGAACTACAATAGGAAATCATGATTTGAAAATTGTTGACAACATGGATATAGAAATTTGTTTCCTGGGAAATGTGACAATGAATAAAATTATGGGCATTGTCACTGTCAATGAGGATGATGAACTTCCTGTGCTTAATGTATCCAATTAGCTTGAGGGTTTGGGGAGTAGAGAAGACAATAAGGAAATGCAAATAAATCAGTGGTTCAACTTCTTGTGGGTCAGAGGGTGAAGTAGGAGCATCAGTTGGGGGTAGGTATTTCACTGGGGAAAATTTAGCCTCCTCTTCAACAACATTCTCATAAATGGCCATAAAAAAAAATTGTTCCTTACACTTGTGCCCCAGAAAATATTTTTTATCACAATTATAGAAAAGACCCTTGAGTTGGTGTTCATCCATTTTTTCCCAAGTTAGCTTATGGATCTTTAGAGGAGTGGCAAGAGAGGTAGGATTGGTAGCTCAAGTGTGAGGAATAAAAGAGGGTTCACAGTTCTGGGTGGAGACAATTTGTTGGGATTCCTTGGCTTGTTGAGTAGCTTCCAACTAAGTTTGAGGGTGAGACATTAAGACTTGGGTGTGAATTTCATCTTTGAGGCCATAGATAAAGAATTCCCTAAAGAAAGCATCTGACATTCCCTCCATTCAGAAATCCCTCAAGATTATTTCAACTTGGTCAAATGACCTAGGTAGTGGGTGTCATTTTCAAAGCATTCATAAGGCTTTACAACAAACTATGTACAAGCAACATACCCTTGGTGTGTCTTTCTATGTCAGTGCCACCATTTCCAGCGTTCAGGATCCAAATAGAGAACACCATAACGATTTTTTTCCAAATCATCATTAATTCCATGCAAGGATAAATAATGTTCCATTTGAGTGACCTAGCCTATGGGATCTTAGCCATCAAATTTTTTCACCTCAACTCTAGGAAGACAAGGGGTCACAATGAAGGGAGTTGGAATGAAAGGCCATATTATGGGAAGAGTCCTCACCTTCATAATGTAAAGTTTTTCCAAAGGAAGGAGATCTATGAGACATTTTTAACCATTGGTTCAGAGTAGTGGTGAGGGAGGCCAATTCACCCTTAACTGTTGCAAATTCGCCTGTAATGTTGGCCTCGAAGGTTTCCATTTTGGAATTGGTGGAACCAATTTTTGAAGTCACTCTTTGGATGTTCTCCCAGTGATGTTTGGATTCTTCTTGCAGGTGAAGGATTTCTTGGTTGCGATTGGTGGCCATTTGAGAATGATGGGGGCCAAGGAGGGGNNNAAAAAAAAAGACAGAGAAATGATATATTTGATGGTGATCAGGGTGAAAAGAGGACTGCAATGGGATAGGTGTCAAATAAGGGTGTTGGGAGGGGTGGGTGGGACCACAAAAAACGGCTTATAAGTGATAGGTACCACAACGATCAGGGAGAAAAGGGGAGTCCAATGGGATGGGTTGAAAAATAAGAGTGTCAGAAAGGGGGTTGGGTCAATGAATAAAAATGGGCTTAAAAATAATAGGTACCATTGTGATTAGAGAAAATAGAGGAACCCAATGTGATAGGTCCCAAATAAGGGTGCCAGTGGGACCACTATACTCTTTTTATTTTTGTTTGTTTATTTATTTATTTTTACTCTTGTGGAGTTATACTCCAACCTGAATAATATTGCGGTGTCAAAATGTCCAAATTCTTAATAGAAAAAATGTGTAGTAATTTCGCAACCAGAATGCAAGAGGCAAGGTTGTGCAGCCAAAATATCTATTTTGTTCCTTGTCTAGTATGTTCCCCCCATGTTAGGGTTTTCAGGGTTCCTATGGACAAGGTTTTCCCATGTGTTATAGCTCTCTAATATACGTGTGGGGTAGAACAATAGTAATTGGCCCAATATCTCAAGGAACCAACTAAGGAGGCTCTCCTACACCCTTATCCATACTACCTGATCACCCAAATACTAGAGAGTATGTTTCCAACTTTTTTTCTCTGTGTCACTATAACAATCAGGCAGTTAATCAGTTGATCTAGAGATGGTTTCAAGAGATCTAGGGTACTCTCAATAGACCTATTGGTACGTGGGAGTGATGGTCGTGTACATATTTTGTTTGATGTGGTACTACTAAAGGGGTACGAATAGGGTTTATATAGGTTTCCAACAAGGGAGAAACTTTGGTTTCTAGGAAACCCCATGAAACCGTCTGTATATTCTGCGTGTAGTCTTCCCCACTGTCATTTTACTTGTCGAAGGACAAATCTCTATCATGGATGATTTTAGGGGCTAAATTTCGGTCATGGGCTAATTTTCCATGGTTTTTCCAAAAACGAGATTCATTATTTTAAAAATGATTCACCAAAACTTTATAGGATAAAATTATTTTACCTTAAAAATCGCCAAAATTTTATAAAAACTATATAAAATCCTTAGAAATTTGAATATTTTTACAAAAATATCTCCAAACATTTATAGTTGGCATATGAAGGATAAGAAAGATTCACCAAGGTTTCTACATTTTAAAATAAATTTCCATCCTTAAAATCATCCTTGATCTCTATGCTTTAAAGACGTCGATAATACTCTACCGTGGTAAAAAAAAAATTACCCACAATTCCTGCCAAGGAAATTTCTCTGATACCACTTGTAAGGTACCAAATGTAATATAATATGAAGAAACTAGAATATTCAGTAGATATCAATGGAACAACAAAATATTGAGAAAAGCAACACTAGAAATAATATCATTATTCAAAGAAAGCAATGTTCAGTTTCCTCTTCAAGGGGGAAACCTCCAACAGAGCAGAGCTCTATTACAATAATTCTCAATACAAAGACTTGTCATACCTCCCACTCTTATTTATACTAATTCTATCTTCTAAAGAACATTCTAGAGGAAGCTCTTTCTAGAAGCAGAAGCTTCTATTAGATATTCTTACATTGACTTGTTCACATTTATTAAATAGGCCTTATTAACTAATGTCGGCCTTTATTACATGGAAAATATATTATTCTATATAATTTATGGGTTAGGGATGTTAGGTCCCTAAAATATCCATTATTAATTACATTTACTTGTATATTTATTCTACCAATATCTCTTTTTAAATGTGCTGAAATTTATTATTACATTGATTTAAATTATAGATTATTACACAATAAATTGAATAAAATCAAGCCCAAGATCGCGTGATAGGGATGTGACCAAGTGGAGGGTCAGTKCCTTGAAGTGTTTTCTCTCCTTTCCTCCCCATTACCCTCTCTGACACACCTAGCACCCCCCCATAATTCTTAAGCATGCCTCCTTCACCACATGTTGATATTTCGTTGTCRACGTACTCCTCTTGCGTGATGTTATTTTGCTTGTCTTCCCCTAGATTTTCAAGATTTGGAGAAATTCTRATCCAGGTGGATATTAGTGGCCACCCATCTATTTCATTAGCTCAAAGAACAATTTTCATTTTGGTGATTKTTTTTCTATTTTWTCGGGTCCTAAACTTCTTGGGTTGTTTTGAGGCCCTAAACAACATTTTTGGGGTACAAAAATATCACACTAAGGGATTTAGCTAAATTGTGACGGAAACATGTGTATTCCTAGGATATTTCTTTCCAACGAGMTATCGTTCACCTACAACGGAGATTGTATGAAAAAGTTACGACCCCAGGAAKTTGATGTACCAACTTACCCCATCAGGGCCCACGTGACTTTTGGCGCTTCATATCCTAGGGTTAGGATTTTGGATGCTTAGGGTTTTCTCATTGATGATTTATGTTAAAAATTCCTTTGGAGCCTCATTGTAACCATCATCTTGTGAATGAGCATAGTCGTCACATCTCTTATCAGAGATAAGCTGCCACCATTCGAGTAAGTTTCTTTCAGTCTACATTTTTACAGTTTCAACACATTCTATTTATTAATAGAAGTCAAGTTTTATTGTATCTATGTGTATTTATTTTCTATATATTTGTATTCCATTTCGTTCCATTTATAAATCTTTATCAATAGTATCATATAGGTATTCTCTTTATTTGTTTCTCTGTGAATGACCACAATGACATCAGGGTGCAAGGAGTTGGGACTCGAAGTGGTTGATCCATTGCAAGAATGTCCTTGTTGATAATGACAACCTCCCATGGTCAAATAAAAGAGAGACGATGTAGCATGAGATCCTTTTAAATTGTTTCTCAAGGAATCCCTCGCACGAAAAAGGAATGAGATGATGGATAACTTTGCACATATCCTTCGATGAATGCCAATATATGACGCATCTTCATCAAGCAATCATGCCTCCCCCTTCAAGGTAGAAGTCAATTTTAATATCCCTTTATTTAAAGGATAGATAGATGTGGAAGCTATAGATAAATGGTTGAATATGCTAGAAGGGTATTTTTAGGTCCATAATCTTTCTGAAAGAGAAAATATTACCTTTGCACACCTTAAGGTTGTTCCCCATGTCAAGGATTGTTGGGAAACTTACTATGAGCAAAGGGCCACCGAGGAATATGCAATATTTGGGGTCTCCCTCACTTGAGATTATTTCAGGGATTCTATTAAGAAACAATACTACCATGTTGTAAGCTATGATGACTAGTATAAATGGTGTAAGCTATGATGACTAGTATACGCGATGGACCACACTACGACAGGAAACGGACCAGAAAGTACCAGATTTCACAAATATCTTCCATACCTTGCGCATCAAGTTGGGTATCGAGGACGTTGAATGGTTCTCAAGAACCATAGTTGTCTACATAGATACATCTAAACAAAAATGGAGTTTCTGGACATCTCATCACTAGGCGCGACATATTGATACGCTGTCAAAATAGAGAGAAAATTTAAACAGAAGAAGCGAGAGTTTGGATCTACAAATTCCTCCCAATAGAAGCAGGGAAAAGGTGGCCCCAACCCACAAAAAAAGGACAGAGAAAGGATGGACCCCATCAAGACAAATAATCCAAGCCACAAACAAATAAGGGTAATGGGAAGACAAAGAAAGACACTGGGAAGTGGTGTGAATTCCATAAAATCCCCTAGCATAACACTGATGAATGTCGCTCGAAGGAGTCGTTGGCGGTCGAGATGAAAGCCTCAAAGATAGAGGAAGGTTATGACTCTAAATCAAATCCAGACAAAGGGAAGTGAATCATTGATGCAGAACCTAGTGCCATTGTTGCTATCACCAAGGTCTAGCCAAGTGAACCAAAGGATCCAAAGGAAGGGGAACACCTTTTTCACTAACAGATGTGGGTGAAGGGTGAACCATTGCATTTAATTGTCAGTAGTGGAAGTCAAAAAACTTGATCTTAGTATAGTTCGTCAAGCGATTGAACCTGTCGATGATAGCACACCTGCATCCCTACACCATCGGGTGGCTCCACCAAGGAAGAGGCCTCTGCCCCAGCCAACATTGTCATCTTCCCTACGACATCAAGCCCTTCAAGGATGAGGTATTGTGTGATATTCCCCCCTTAAATTTTGCAATGTTCTTTTAGGCCAAACATATTTGTGGAAACGACATGTTTTATATGAGTCTAGACCTCTCAGTGTTATTTTTACTTTGGGTAGACAATTGTAGAGGATACCAGAGGTAGCTCCATCTACTGATATTTCTTTGATCTCTACTAAGAAATGCAGGAAGGTAATTTCCCATATCGAGAAATTTGTCTTCTTCATGATTCACTCTCAAAGTGGACATAAGGTGTTAGCCACATCCATTGCCTATGCACACCTCTCCATGTAGAAAAATCAAGTGGAAGAGAATGTGGAAGAATACAAACACATCTTCTCCTCACCCACCGGGGTGCCACGACACTGTTAGGTCAAGCATTCAATCGATCTAACCCCTGGTGCACCTCTACCCAATGGTCCAATCTACCACCGCTCTTTGATGGAAAATGAGGAAACTAAGCAACATATCCAAGATATACTTCAAAAGGGTCACATTTGACCCAACTCCTCACCCTACAAGAGCCCAATTGTACTCGTACAAAAGAAATATGGGACTTGGAGACTCTAAATTGATAACAGGGCCCTAAACAAAATCACAGTCAGGAACTGGTACCCAATTTCGCGAATTGACGACCTTCTTGACCAGCTCAAGGGAGACAAGTTTTTCAACAAGATTGACCTGAAGTCTGGATACCACCAAGTCCCAATAGAAAAAAATGATGTATGGAGGACTGCTTTCAAGTCTAAAGAAGGTATTTTTGAATGGTTATTCATGCCCTTTGGTTTGACAAATGCTCTAACAACTTTCATGAGATTGATGGAGGAAATATTGCAGCCCTTCACCAATTCTTTTGTGGTGGTATATCTAGATGACATCCCCATCTTCAATAATAATTGGGAAGAACACTTGCAACATATTCAATAGGTCCTTCACACTCTGTGACAACACAAGTTATATGCTAACTTGGAAAAATTCTCCTTCGTCATGAAAAAGGTCCAATACCTAGGCTACATTGTTGATGAACATGGTGTACATGTGGATCTAGACAAGATCTAAGTCAATCGTGATTGGCCAGTCTTGACCACAATAATCGAGCTTCAAATTTTCTTAGGACTTACCAACTTCTATTGCAGGTTCGAGTTGGGATTCTCCCATATTTCATGGGCTCTCAGCCAAGTGACCAAGGGTGGTGGTAAGGAAAAATTCGTGTGGGGGAAGTCACAATGACAAGCATTCAATGATCTAAAATATCACTTGTTCTCAACTCCAGTACTCTCCTTACCCAATATACAACAACATTTTGAGATTGAGACCGATGCTTCATACTATGTCGTGGGAACAGTCCTCACTCAAAACGACCATCTAGTGGCATATCATAGTGAGACACTATCATATGTTGTCCGTAAGTATCCCACCTGTGACAAAGGAATGTATTCCATCATACAATCCTACCGAAAATGGAAGCATTACATTCCCAAGAAGGAGACAATCATCCACACGAATCACAAGCCTCTGCAGTTCATGCAGACACAAGGAAAATTGTAGAATGATCGTCATAAAAAGTGGTCCACATACTTGTAGCAGTTCCATCTCATCATAAAATATAAGACAGTGAGCAACAATCGTGTTGTTTACTGCCTTAGTTGACCTCCATTTGTATCCTTAACCACAATGCTCCACTCCTTGTGTCCATCAAGCATCAAAGTGGCCCCAACTCTACAAGAGAGATCCTGACTTCACTACCACTTACCAAATTCTAGGCATAGGCATGACTGTCACTGAATTTCATATTCAGGATGGAATTTTATGCCATATGGGCCACCACTGTGTTCCTTCAAACGAGCATGCGAAGCGGATTTGGGAAGCTCACTACAGTCGAATGGCAGGACATTTTGGCATGGAAAAGACTATGGTAGTACTACATAATCATTTCTACTAGCTAAAACTTTGATAGGACGTCAACAATTATATCAGGGCATGCATTACCTGTGCCATTGCCAAATCAACCACTAAGAAGCAAGCCATGTACACCCCTCTTCCTACTTCCGACAAGCCATGGGAATCCATATCGATGGACTACATGTTGGGCCTTCCTTCAACCAAGCAGAGAAATGATTATGTTTTTTTGGTGGTTAATCTGTTTTCTAAGATGACCATCCTCACATCCTCTAAGAAGAATATCACAATGGAGGCCACTGCCAAGATATTCTTTGAATGGGTGTGGGTACACTTCACAATAGCACAAACCATCATATCATACCATGATAGCAGGTTCCTCAACACATTTGGGTCCATCCTCTAGTCACTGTTGGACACCAAGCTCACCAAATCCACCGTATTCCACCCCCAAATTGATGGTCAAGCTTAGGTCATCAAGATAATGATTATGCATATATTGTGCATGTACAAATCCAAACATCTACGCAAATGGGATGAGAGTCTCCCCTATGTTCAACACAGCTACAACAGGTCCCTTCATATCTCGACTGACCACAATCCCTTTCAGGTGGGGTTTAGATTTCAACCATTAGGTCCCATTGATGTTGCACTACCCCTTGCCTCCACACAGGAAGAATCATGCCATGCTTAATCTGAGGCTCACAAAGCCACCAAGTTTATTGAACAAATTAAACACATCCAGTAATAGGTCCATGATAGTTTACAACAATCCAATGTGTTAGCACTCCATAATTTCTCTTGGTTGTGGGAGGGAAACCACAAAGGTAACCTACAAACAAACTTGAGGCTGGAAGCTAGCCCTTCCAACCCAGAGATAAATATCTCTCTTCAAATCAATCACTAAAAGGATTGATTTGGTTTTGAATAAAAGGCTAGATCTCTAAAGAAAGTTTAAATTTATAGAGTTGGTATCAAAGTGGGTAGAAATTCCATTGGGCAATGGAGTCACTAGAAGGTGAGATCAATGATAGTTTGTTGGACACTTGGTGAATTTGGAAAATAACCACCGAGAGGAAACATAGAAAGTACTCTTTAAGCTATTAAATATCGTTTTAGATTGAATATTACAGAGAAAACAAATAACCCCTTGGGGCATCTATCAAGGATGAATCCCAAGGTAATTACAACAGAAAGATAACTGAAAATACATGCAACAAAGAATCAAATACAGATGAATTTTGATACACATACCTCACATTAAAATAAAGAAGAAGAGATAGAATATAAATGGATTAAAATAAGAATAAAAATATTGTAGAATCACATGAATAAAGAAACACAATCACATGTATCTCTGGAGTCAAATTTCAGGGAATTATGATCCAACAAATTTCATTAATATTAGGGAAAATTTTACAAAATGCACTCAATAGTCTTTCCTTACACACTTTCCAACCCTTTTTGCATTCTCTTTATGATAATATATAGAAAAATGTCATATCAAAGATTAAAGAGGTCGAAATACTTCCTTAGCTAAAGATAGGAAGAGGTTACAATAGCTTAGGAAAGAATATTTGGCAAAATTTGTCCATATCCTACTTTCTAGGATTTAATCTTTGAATCACTTAAAATGGGATAACTGATGAGAAAATCATGGGATTTGGTAAAAAAATATTCAAGCTTCACTATCCAAATCAATTTTGGGTAAACCTTGCTGAGTTGGAGGTCCACCAAGTTGAATTTCAAAAATTCTAGAACTTTGTCAGCAAATCTCGCTTAGCGAAATTCTGAAACATAGGCCTCAAATATCATTTTGTATCTTCCAAATAATGACACCCATGTAAAAACTGAGAGAGTTTGTTGTGATTAGGTATTTTCTTGAAAAAAACCTCTTTCTGTTTTTAAAAATTATTCTCCAAATTCTCGAAATATGTGCCCAAAGATGATGACTAAAATAGGAAATCAGTAAATGCTTAAATCTGGAAAAATGGGTTGTAACTATTCATTCAAATCTCCCAAAATATGACACATGTTTAGAATATGAGAGACTTTTTTGTTATTGGGTTCGTTCTTGACAAAAACCTCTTTCAATTTTCAAAAATTCCTCTCCATATTCTCGGAAAGTGATCTATAAGTTGACTGCTAAAACAATGAGAAACGCAACATGCTCTATGACAGTTGTGCAGCAAGGTTGTTGCGCAAGAGTAACCTATAGTAGAAATGCAACAAACTTGCACATCATAGGCTCTTTTTCACACTTTTTCCACCTTTTATGATATTTTCTAATGGATGATGATTCCTGATGGTGAATTTGTCCTTCTGATGATGATAAAGTGTTCTAGAACCTCTTCACCCTCTTCAAAACATAACTTGCCTCTTAAAGATTTCAAACCTTAATGTGCCAAATTGCAATAAATGAGTCCATACTACCTTATCCGGATGAAGTAATTAGTTGACTAAATTTATAGTTTCTATCTCATATTCATCTCATTGGTTAGACTTTGGATTTCCAACTGACAATAAAACCTCTTTTTATTGCTAAAAAACTAAATTGTCACAGTTGCACAGCAAGGTTGTTGTGCAACTGCAAATTTTGCATTTACAGTTCTTATCTAAAACAAAACCACTCTCACATACGTATGGGTATAAATATGATATAATCACCTTTATTAGTCCATACTTTGATCAAAAACATTGTGCACAAACATGCAATCTTCAAATCTCTACGACATTTTTAAAAATTAGGGTTTTGATGCATGCAACTTTCCAAAAAAGGTCAAAATAGAAAAAATGAGTCAATCAAGCTCCAATGGTTCAATTCTTTGTTGCTTTAGCAAAAAAAAACAAGTTTTCCCAAATCATAAATTTTCATGTGCTAACATTGGATCCAATGGGGATGGCATCCTCCTTGTGAGGTGCCAAAGAACCCACAGATCCTGTGCCTAATCCATTGAGTTGCTCCCAATACGGAAACTACAATATGATTTGTAACCTACAACCAACTCATTCTGTAACTGAAGCCAAACTGCAAACTGGAATTATATTGTACACTACTAAAGACTACTACTTCCATCTTTAAACACATACTGAAAACTGAAAATTTTCTAAAGAGATGCTCAAAGTGATGAGCTTATTCAGACTATTACCTACACTAAGATACTAAATGAACTTTCCAAGTCAAGTGAAATCAAAAACCCAGTGTAGCCATGCAAGTTCTTTTTTCTGCTGTTTGATCTTTTTGCATGTCCTTTAGAGGCAAAGTGAGAAGCCTACTTGATGGAAACTTCAATAAAAACTTTAAAACAGATTCAGATTTGAAAAAATTCAAAAACTTAGGCCCACTTGCTGACTCCAACAACACTACAAAAGTATCCTCAAAAACATGTGAACCGATGTCCTACTCACCAAAAATATTATGACTCTCCTTCAAGTGATTTACATGCCACAAATCCTTCCCTTTACCTGCATTTTTGTTTCTATACATTTTGTCTTGATAGTTGTCATGAAAGGGATGAAAACATGCATTAAACTATTACAATGAAACCAACGTTGGAAAAAAATTCATAGTTGGTGATGATATTAGATCACCATCATCTTTATTTTCAAGTTCATAGTTGGTCACAGGATAAAAACTTTGATTGTAGAAATCCTCCATATAACATGCTACAGGGTTGTGAAAAATATGAGAAAGTTGTTGCAGCATTAATGGTCTATCATTTTGTTATAATAAACCAATGTCATTGTGGATCTGGCCAGATTTCCCTACTTCATTAATGTTCTTAAAATATTTCTGCAGGAACTCAAATGAAGCAAAACATAAATGCACAACATTACCTTGAGTTGATTAACAATGCTCTTCATGTTCGGTGTGAGATTGTTGATTTATAACACTATGCAAACTCTCCCTCAACAATTGGAATGAAGGAAAGAACAAGGGTAGAGTATTTCCTTTACTTGGTTCAGTACTTTCCTCATGTTCTTCATTGTTGTCATAACTGAAACATGTGGGTTGACTGCTTTCTTGGGACTACTGAAAATCATCATTTCTTGATGGAGGAAATGTAGTTGATTGTTTTGAAAAATCAACCTCAAACTCAACAATATAACCATTGTCATATTCATAATACTTGGGCAAGTCAACTACATATGCAATGTCATCAAACATGAAAATTGGGATAATAGTTTTCTCTGCACTTCGTGCAAAATCATCATCATTGCAGACTTCTAAAATATTTATGAAACAATTAGTTTTTTTCTCATGATGACATGGATCCAAATTCAAATCAACATCAAAAAAATTCAAGCCAACAACTTCTTCTTGAATAGGTAAAATATATTCCTCTGCAAAAGCATCAACATTAAAAACTTCAAGAGCATGCATGATATTATTGATTCTCTGCTCAAAATTCAAAATTGTTGCTTCTTGTTCATGTCTAGACTCATATTCTTCAACATCCAATTTCTCATTATCAATATGATATGAAAGTTATTGACAGGCTTCGATATTATCCTCAACCTCTTGAGCATCATTAAACATTTGCTGCAAAGACACATAATTCCTCTCCAAAAGAAGTAGAGATAAATCTAAATTAAAATTGTTTGCATAATATAGTTGGAAGTGTCTTCAGGGGGTTGGATATCTTTGGTCATTTTATAAAAAAGGCTAGAAAACCTCGTAATGAAAATCGAGATGGTTTCACCTTTATATATTTTCATGGCTTGAAACTCTGCAAGATATTTATCCCAAGAGTTTCTTTTACCCCAAAACTTCAAGAAAACATCTGTAAATTCCTCCCATGATCTAATGGTCTCGGGTTGTAAGTTTATGAACTAGTCTTTGGCATCTCCTGGTAGGGATTGAGAAAATTCTCTCAAAAAAAAAAAGTGTGTTGAACTTCGAAAAGGTCAAGGAAATTATCAAAACCCTAGACGTGATTTTCAGCTGAAATTTTGTCAATTCCTCCATCAAACATAGGAATGTACTTATAATGCTTTAGAGGAAAGTCATGGAGGATATGTGGTAATATCAATGGTTTATATCTCTCTTGGATCTTGGAGGGTTGATGCTTAATTACAAGAAATATAAGATCATCTTTGGTATCTTGAAATGCACAAGACTGATCATTGATATCATATGGTTCAAAAAGAGGATCTTGGCCAAGATCAAAGTACAAGGAGAATGTATATTTACATTTTTCAATGAGGAATAATCAAGAGAAGATATGTGATCTTCATCTAAATACAATAAGCAGTGAAATATCCTTTTTACATGCTAGGAAAGGACAAGAGGTAACTGATAAAAATGAATAAAACATATTGGAACAAACACAAGCTTTGATACCTGGATCTTTGTCCCTCCATGTTACTATCAAATGAGCTCGTTCTTCAGTGAAGTCAATGAATTTTATTTGAAGCTTGATTGGAGTCATCAGGTGAATGGTACACAACCATCTTGTGTCTGACTATTTTTCACCATCAGTATTCAAATCTGAACTTTGTCATTTATCCCAGGGAATATTTTACCTTTGGTCCCCAACAACAACACCAAAATGTTAGCACTCTGTAATTTCCCTTGGTTGTAGGAGGGAAACCACGGAAGTAACCTACAAACCAACTTGAGGTTGGAAGCTCACCCTTCCAACCTAGAGAGGGATCTCTCTTTTCAAATCAATCACTGAAAGGATTGATTTGGTTTTGAATCAAAGGCTATATCTCTAAATCAAGTTTGAATTTATAGAGATGGTGGCAAAGTGGGTAGAAAGTCCATTGGGAAATGGAGTCACTGGAAGGGAGATCAATGATAGTTTGTTGGACACTTGGTGAATTTGGAAAATAACCACACAGAGGAAAGATAGAAAGTACTCTTTAAGCTAGTAAATATCATTGTAGATTGAAGATTACAGAGAAAACAAATAACCCCTTGGGGCACCTATCAAGGATGAATCCCAAGGTAATTACAATAGAAAGATAACTGAAAATACATGCAACAAATCATCAGATACAGATAAATTTTGATACATATACCTCACATTAACATAAATAAGAATACATAGCATATAAATGGATTAAAACATGAATACAAATATTGTAGGATCACATGCATAAAGAAACACAATCACATGTATCTCCAGAGTCAAATTTTAGGGAGTTTTGATCCAACAAATTTCATTAATATCAGGGAAAAGTTTACAAAATGCACTCAATAGTCTTTCCTTACACACTTGTCAACCCTTTTTACATTCTTTTTATGATAATATATAGAAAAATTTCATATCAAATCTTAAGGAGGCCTAAATCCTTCCTTATCTAAAGATAAGAAGAGGTTACAATAGCTTAGGAAATAATATTTGGCAAAATCTGTCCATATCCTACTTTCTAGGATTTGATCTTTGACTCACTTAAAATGGGCTAACTAAAGAGAACATCATGGAGTTTGGTATACAATTATTCAAGCTTCACTATCCAAATCAATTTGGATTCAACCTTGCTAAGTTGGAGGTCCACCAAGTTGAATTTCAAAAATTCTAGAACTTTGTCAACAAATTTGGCTTGGAGAAATTCTGGAAACTGGGACTCAAAGATAATTTAATATATTCCAAATAATGAAACCTGTGTAAAAAATGAGAGAGGTTTTTTCTATTTGTTCTGTTATTGACAAAAACCTATTTCGGTTTTCAAAAATTCTTCTCCAGCTTCTCGGAATATGCGCCCAAAGATTATGACTAAAACATAAAACCATTAAAATTTTCTTAAATCTGGAAACATGGGCTGTAAAGATTCATTCAAATATCCCAAAATATGACATTTGTTTCAAATTTGAGAGATTTTTTTTTTATTGGTTCTGTTATTAACAAAATCCTCTTTCAATTTTCAAAAATTCCTCTCCATATTCTTGGAAAGTGATATTTTAGTTGACTGCTAAAACAGTCAGAAACGCAACATGCTCTGTCACAGTTGCACAACAAGGTTGTTGCGCAACGGTAACCCACAACATAAACAGAACAAAATTGTGCAGTGGAGGCTCCTTTTTACATTTTTTCCACCTTTTATGATCTTTTCTGATGGATGATGGTGAATTTGGCCTTTTGATGATGATAAAGTGTTCTAGAACCTCTTCACCCTCTTCAAAACATAACTTGCCTCTTAAAGCTTTAAAACCCTAATGTGCCAAATTGTAATAAATGAGTCCATACTACCTCAGCATGATGAAGTGATTAGTTTAATACATTTATAGGTTCTATCTCATATTCATCTCATTGGTTAGACTTTGGATTTCCAACTAACAATAAAACCTCTTTTTGCTACTCAAAAACTAGACTGTCATAGTTCCACAGCAAGGTTGTTGCGCAACTGCAAATTTTGCATTTACAGATCTTATCTAAAAACAAAAATAGTCTAGCATATGTATGGGTATAAATATGATATCATCACATGTAATATTCCATCCTTTTATCAAAAACACTGTGCACATGAATAAAATCTTCAAATCTCCAAGGCATTTTAAAAAATTAGGGTTTTGATGCATGCAACTTTCCAAGAAAGGTCAAAATAGAAAAAATGAGTCAATCAAGCTCCAGTGGTTTAATTCTCTACTACTCAGCCAAAAAATTAAGTTTTCCCAAATCACAAATTTTCATGTGAAAATTTGCATGTGCTAACACAATGCTAAGTACAAACAATGCCATGATCAACACCAGGTGTCGCACAAGTTTCAAGTGGGAGACAAGGTCTGGTTGCATTTGTAGAAAGAGTGCCTTTCAAGACCCCATTGAAAAATTCATCCACTTCGCTATGGACCTTACACCATCACCAAGGTTGTGGGTGACAATGATTTTGAGCTAAGTATTCCCCCCTTCCTTGCCCCCCACCCCATGTTCAATGTGGACCTCCTTCAACCATACTTCCCACCATTATTGGACACATCATAGATCATAGAGTAGTTTAAACTGACATAGCTCAACCTTGACTGCATGTAACATGCAACGATTTATCAAATCAAGGACACTCATATTAAGGGAACTTGACAATAGAGGATCCAAATTTATTAGGTTGTCAAAGTAGGGCAACTCCTGCACCAAGGCAAGTGGCTCACCCGAGGCCAAGTTCAATAGAATTCTCCCCATCTAATGGGGGCACTCAATGCAATGGATACCATTTATTCCTAATAGGAGAGGATTGATCCAAGTGGATATCAGTGGGCACCAACCTATTCCACTAGTTAAACGAACAATTTTCATTTTGGTAGTTGTTTTCTAGTTGTTTGGGTCGTAAACTTCTGGGGCCATTTTGAGGCCCCAAACAACATTTTTTGGGTGTGACACTGTCACATTATAGATTTTAGCTATAGTGTGACAGAAGCATGTGTAGTCCTTGGATAGTTCTTTCCAATGAGCTATTGTGCACCTAAAACAGAGATCGTATGCAAAAGTTACGACCCCGGGAAGTTTATGTACCAACTTACCCCATCGAGGCCCACATGACTTTTGGCGCTTCATATCCTAGGGTCAGGGTTTTGGAATTTTAGGGTTTTATCATTTATTATTTATTTTAAAAAGTCCATTGGAGCCTCATTCTAACCATCTCTTTGTGAATGAGCGTATTCGTCACATCTCTTCTCAGAGATAAGTTGTCACTGTTTGAGCAAGTTATTTTCAGTCTGCATTTTTACTGTTTCAGCACATTATATTTATTAATAGAAGTCAAGTTTTATTGTATCTCTGTGTATTTCTTTTCTATACATTTATATTTCATTTCATTCCATTTATAAATCTAGATCGAATTCATTGTCAGTTATGACATTAATTGACCTCATCATGAAAGTTCTCTGGATCTAGCCTATCTCTATGCACTTTGGTGGTTTTAATCGACCTCGCCCCCCCCTTGGTTGATCCCATGGCATCCTACTTCTTTGTTTCCTGATCCTCTACTTCTTTGTTTCCTGATCCTCTATGCCCTTCAACTTGTCTCATGTCTTTGTTGGTTCCCCTTGATTTCATCGGTGTTCTTTGGCTCTCCCTCGTAGACCATTCTCACTTTAGGTTTGTCATCATGGAAAGAGGGTGCTTTCACCATCGCTCATGGGGTAGACATGGAAGTATTGTGGGCTCCACAGTGCAATTGAAAAAAAAGGAATTGGCAGTTGATTATTAGGTGCATACACCCCCTGAAATACAGGCGAAGCTTGACTTAGCTAAAGAAGTTGCAATGGTTTTAAGACATTTCATTTATGATGATGTTATTGATGAGAACATCTATCCCTAAATACTAAACCCAGGGTCGTCTCATGATAGAGAATCCAATATTACAAAACGGACGACCTTTACAAGAACATGAAAACACTCATGGGAAAGCTACTGGTTGAACGCAATAAAGATCATCAAGAAATTCTTCTTCAACTCGGTGATGTACAACTCAAAATCAAGCTTGTGGATGACAAATTCTAATACAGGTGGATATTGGTAGCCACCCACCTTTTCCATTTGGCCCAAAACAGTTTTCTGGCAATTTTCGCAATTTACTATTTTTAGCAGTTTTTGACTTTTGGGTCCAATTTGAGGACCCAAATGAAGGTTTTGCGATATCAAGGTTTTTAATGATGGCCTACATCACAAATAAACCCCCAAAATGAATCTCCTCGACGATACCTTTCCAAGGATCTATCATACACCTAAAACGGAGATCGTATGCAAAAGTTACGACCCCGGGAAGTTAATGTACTAACTTACCCAAACGGGGCCCACATGGCTTTTGACGCTTCATCTCCTAGGGTTAGGTTTTTGGATGTCTAGGGTTTCAGCATTCTTGTTTATTGTAAAAAGGCCTTCATAGCCTCATTGTAATCATCTTCTTGCAAATGAGCGTAGACGTCACATCTCTTCTCAGAGATAAGTCACCACCATTCCAGCAAGCTTGTTTCCACTGCATTTTACAGTTTCAACTTATTTCATTATTGAATAGAAACCCAGATTTATTGTATCTCTATTATTTTTTGTTAAGAATCTATTAATAATATGTATTCATTTCGTTATGCTCATAAATTATGGATCAGTGGTATCAGAGTAGGCTGTTCTTGATCTTTTTTTTCAGTGCATGTCTCCGACGAGGTCTGAGTATAGCAAGTTGGGTCTCGATCTTGTCTCTCTTGAGGACAATCGCTCTCGTAGACCCAAGAAACCCTCAATGGCGAAGAAAAGAAAAATGACGGAGCAGACGATCCTATAAGTTTGTTGCTTGAGCAAGCTCTCACACGACAGAGGGACGAAATGATGGAGAAATTTCCCCACGTCCTTCAACGCCTCCCGATAGCATCAGGCGCATCTTCATCAAGCGGCCAATTTGGAGGCACCTCGCCTTTTAAGGTACAAGTCAATTTTGATATTCCTATATTTGAAGGTCAGATAGATGCGGATGCCCTAGATAAATGGTTAAATTTGTTAGAAGGTTATTTCTTTGTTCATAATTTTTTCGACAAAGAAAAGATCATCTTCGCGCTCCTTAAGGCTCTCCCCCATGTCAAACATTGGTGGGAAACTTACTGGGAGCAGAGTTCCACATAGCAGTTTGGAATATATGGGGCTGAGCCCACTTGGGGTTTTTTTGTGGATGTGGTAAAGGAATAGTATTACCCTGTTGGAAACTATGAGGACCAATACATGAGATGGACTACACTGCGACAAGAGAGGGGCCAAGTGGTTCCGGAGTTCACCAATAACTTCCATACCTTGCACACCAAGCTGGATATCAAAGACTCTGAATGACATTTGGTTCTGAAATACCGTGGGGCTCTACACAGATACATCCAAACTGAAATGGA
>SNQJ01S0091661.1:0-10800 GCA_010110895.2 Picea sitchensis | reverse complement strand
TATAATTATATAAACTATTAGTTTTTATAATTTTTCATCATATTAAAAAATAATAATAATTATAAAATTTTAAATAATTTTTTTCCATCACAATAGATAAAATTTATATGAAAAAATGTTAAAATTAAATTAAAAAATTTTGTAAAAAATATTAGAGATGGCACTAGCAAACTTTTGAAATGTACTCAATTTCCTTTCAGAGTCTATCTTCCTTATTCTAGCCTTTAGAGGTTTGTGATGTGTATTGCCTTACATATTGATTAAGAAAAAAAATAGTTCAACAAAACATGTGAAAACTTGAAAATAAATCATTAGTTTATTTCTTATGACAAGCTTCAACATGCATGTTCTTTTATGACTCTACTCTAGCTTCATCTTCATCCTTCTCCTNTATTATTAAAATTAAAAAAATATTATAATATTTAGAATAATCAACCTAATCTATATTAAATATAATCTACAAACTATATCACCGTTATTTTACACTTGATTTTATCCCTATAATTTTTACCCGTTTAAAGTATTGTCATCACTATTTATCTTTTTATCATTCCTTCAAATTTATTTATGTTATTATATATTTCTTTTTTATTATTTTATTATAACATATTTATATTTATAATTATATAAACTATTAGTTTTTATAATTTTTCATCATATTAAAAAATAATAATTATTATAAAATTTTAAATAATTTTTTTCCATCACAATAGATAAAATTTATATGAAAAAATGTTAAAATTAAATTAAAAAATTTTGTAAAAAATATTAGAGATGGCACTAGCAAACTTTTGAAATGTACTCAATTTCCTTTCAGAGTCTATCTTCCTTATTCTATCTTTTAGAGGTTTGTGATGTGTATTACCTTACATATTGATTAAGAAAAAAAATAGTTCAACAAAACATGTGAAAACTTGAAAATAAATCATTAGTTTATTTCTTATGACAAGCTTCAACATGCATGTTCTTTTATGACTCTACTCTAGCTTCATCTTCATCCTTCTCCTTTTCAAATTCAACAAAAGGTAAACCTCTCATGTGTCGTGCACTAGTTTTATACCATGAATGCATAGTAGGGCCCCATTGTCCTTTGAGGTCATAGAAAGGAAACAAAGGGAGGTATACTTAGTGGAGCTAGAGTAATCAGGAGGAGGAGGAATAGGATATGCAACACTTTCATGGGTAGGCCAAAGTGAGCCACAATTTTCTAACTAACAATTGCAGGGATCTTACTAGCTTATTGAGTTCAAAGTGTTGTCTTTGTTGAATCCACATGGATGCTTCCACTTCTTTCTCTCATTAATGAATTTCCAGAATGTTTTTTGTTGAATCCACTACACAAGTGTCCTTGGAAGTATTTTCCTTTGAATCTACATTGTGAATCCATCCTTCCACCCATTGAAATGAATTTCCCAATTCATTATGTTGTATTATTCCTTTGTTGTTTTCTTTTCATAGTATTTCACACCTTGCTTTACCTCACATATTTATAATAGAATGTAAGAGTTGCTCAAGAAATTGTAGTGAGCTATTTGGCCCACTCTAATTGCAAAGTACATGGGGAAAATAACACCCAACAACTCGTCTAGTCTCTTCCACTAATAGCTAGAAGCTTTAGGTCTAGTCTTGAATTCAACCCAAACAAAACACACCTATCATTCACACTAGGAGAACCATATTTTAAAGAACAAGTGAGGAGTTCTAGAGTAGAGACAAATAATATAGGTTGAGTTCCAATTCCCCAAAAAATGTAACCACGCCCTCATTGTTCGCTTTCAAGGAAAGAGTCATTGTTTGGAGCAATGGAAAATAACTTGCTACATATGCGATTTGTAGAGCATATTAAAACACACACATCCATGACCACTACCATCTTACCATACTTATCCACTTATGTCATAAAATTGAGAAAAGATGAATGGGGGTGACGTCATTGCAATAAATCACTATCCTATTGACTTTTTATGGTTTGTCATTTGTTTAGATGAGATGTGCTCTCCATTATCATCAAACATGTCATGTGTAAGAATGTGTTTTAATGTTTGTGTGGTGGCCACATTTGAAGTTGTACTACTTTTCATAGTGATAAGGCAATTTGTATACAATGAGGCATTATTAAACTATTAGGAATATCATTCTTCATTAACTTACTAATTTATAAAGTGAGTTTATCCCATATTCATTATGGGATGTGATCTTGTATCCCTCTAACATATATAATATAGGTGAAGGAGGCTCAATTATAATGTGCTTGTGTGATTCTTTAGAGTTGTATAATTTTACCACATAAATTTATTGTCTCCTCTCTCTTGTTTGTTAGATCTCCTTTACTATTCTAATGTTTTCCATAGGAGAGATCTTGGTTATATGTTTCTACATATTTCTATTAGTTTTGCATGGTATTGAAGCATGACATTAAAAATAAAAGTATTGTTACTTACACACCTCAACAAAATGGGGTTGCAAAAAGAAAAAATAGAACTTTAGTTGAAATGGTTAGATGCATGTTGCATTCAAAAGGTCTCAACAAAATAATTTGGGCAAAAGCAATATGTTGTGCAAATTACATTTTGAACAAGGTTCCTACTAAAGCAGTGCCATAGGTTACTCCTAAAGAAAAGTGGAGTGGAAGAAGACCATATATTAGTAATTTCAAGGTATTTGGCTAAGAGTGTTGGGCTCATACTATTGATGAAAAATGGAAGAAGTTGGAGCCCAAATCACATAAGCAAATATTTGTTGGTTATAGCAAGGATTCTAAAGAATATAGGTTATTTGATCCATCTATTCAATATGTTATCATTTGTAGAGATGTACAATTCAACGAAATCTCTACGCCACTAGATTCTATAGAACCTCATGTTGTCTTGAATTTACCTCAATCTTAAGTTGATTCTATGTCTATAAATACTTTTTCAAGTGATGTTGAAGTACTAGATCCTATTTCTATTGTTGATTCTAGTGATCCACCTGAATCTTCCAAAGATGATAGAGTTTTTCATCATACTATAACTCTCTTCATGTTTGAGAACGGAAAACACTTGAATATGTAGGTTTTGATGTTGGTATTCCATATAACACTCATAGGACTAGATTAGAATTTTCTCTTATGGAGAAAGTTTTAGACATAGAGTATCCTTCCACTTACGAAAAGGCTAAAGGTAAGCCATATTAGGAGAAAGCAATGGCTCTTGAATATGATTCTTTGATTATGAATCACACTTGGGATTTAGTTCCCCTTCATTATGGGAAGAAACTTATTGGATGTAAATGGTTCTATAAGACACATTTACTGCATATGGACAGATTGTAAATCATAAGGCTCGGTTAGTAGAAAAAGGCTTTCTATGGAAAGAAAGTATCGATTACATTAAAACCTTTTATTTAGTTTCTAAAATGAACACCATAAGAATAATTATTTCTCTTGCTGCATCTTTTCAATGGGACATTCACCAAATAAACCGAAGAAATTTGTATGTAACAACCACCTAGTTTCATCACTTTTGACGCCTCAAGTTTGGTATGAAAGTTGCACAAGTCCTTGTATGGTCTTAAATGAGCACCTAGGGTTTGGTATGATAAAATTGATACTCATTTATTCAAGAGTGGTTTATGGTGGTGTCGATCTAATCCAAATATGTATGTTGGTCGTTTCTTTCAATATGATGTCCTCATAGTTTTTATTTTTGTGGATGATATAACTCTTACAGGAAACAAGATTTTATTAATCTAGGAATGGAAGAATGATCTAAAGTAGAACTTTGAGATGACAAACTTAGGCCTTTTACATTATTTTTTGGGTCTCTAGGTTTGGCATATGGCTGATGAGATCTTCCTTTCTTAGCTTAAGTATGCTTTGCATTTTCTTTCTTGGTTTCACATGAGTGATTGTAAGCCTTCACCAACACCATTTAGTCAAATTAACAATTGATTTTGAATCACATCTTGTTGATTCCATGTTCTATTGCCAACTTGTTGGTAGTTTGATTTATTTGATTGATAGAAGGATTGATCTCTCCTTTTTTTTTAATTATGGTTTCAAGTTTCATGAAAAATCCTCATGAAATTCATTGGAAAGCAACTAAAAGGATTCGTATATATCTTCAAGGAACTCTAAATTACAATGTTTTCTATTCTCACAAGCCTTTCTATTTCACTTCTTGATTATACCATTAATATCAGACATGAGATGGTAATGACCGATCCTCTATTGTATGTAACATCCCCATTATAATCCCCAGTATGATTAATGCTTATGTAGATATAATATGTGGCTATGGCCCAAGCGATGTAATATGTGAATTGTATTTCAATGTTTTAATAATAAAATGTGATTCCAGCTACTAAGGGGACATGAACATGAGATGGGGGATGAATTAATCCATAAGAGAGGAGAGTGTCTAGGATAATGGACAAGAGGGGTCCAAGGGGGGATTACTCATGTTTATGGATTTAACCTGTTTTCCTAAATCTGTTATTGTATATGAACCTTCCCATTTATGATTAAGTGTTTCCAAAACCAATCATTGAATACATGTAAGGGGGTGGGTGTGAGTGGTCACATCCTAAATTTATTGGGCACATGGGGGTTAAGTACAATCAGCTTGGGGAAGAGTGTAAGTAAAGAAAGGAAAGCCAAAAGGAGAAGTGGTGTGGAGAGATGGCAATTAGTCAAGTTGGTGCAGGGAAAAGGAAAGCGAAGAGCACACAATAGAGTCGAAAGATGATGCAGTCAAAGGAGGGAAAATTGTGGAGTGCAAATAGAATGTAACTAAAGCGAATTGGAGCTAGAAAACTGAAGAGCCCAGTTTTCAGGCCGGAAGGTTCAAATCCTATGTGAGTTGCACTGAAACAACAAGTGTTTTTTGTTGGTTTGTTGATAGTTTTCCTAGCAGCGATTTCCCTTGAGTTTCCAGGTGAGAGATTCCTAGATGCCTATGCTAGAGAGACCTTGATAAATGAATGACTCATTCCTTGGGTTAGCCTTGATAAATGGATGGTAGATCCCTTGGGTTAACCTTGATAAAATAATGGTGCATTCCTTGGGTTGGGCAGGTCAAGAGGAAGAGAGCCAATGGAAAATCCGGGATAGTTGTAGGAAAATATCAGTTGAGTTGAGAGTTTTATGGGTTGTGAGTGGACTGTGAGAGACCACCCTATTTTTTGGATTGCTACCCTCATATCGAGGGTGACTGGTTGTTGATATTTGGAATAGTCAGTCTATGATTGGGTGGAACATCCATCCCAAGTAGTTGGTTGCACGATTCTTGTTTAAGATAATTGTTTTATCTTGTACCGAGTTATTTACATATGTTATTGTTGTGCATGAACTCTGTATAAATGAGAATGACTCATATCTTGTTGTAATGAACGATTTTGTTGTATCTCATGTTGAATATTAACATGCTTCAGTTGCATAATTTTTATGGTTATTACCATAGCTAAATATGTTATAAATTGTAGTTGTAGTCTATGGGAAAATGGATAACAACAAAGAATGGCTTTAATTAGCAGAAGTTTCATGTTATGTGTATTCTACACATATGTTTTCCTAGTTGGAGGCTAGTTATGTTACTAAAATAGTATCATAGTTGATGACAAGAGAGTTTTTGCGTGACGTGACCGGCTTCAGTGGCTGGGTACGTTACAAAGTGGTATTAGAGCCCAATTTTCGACACTAATCCTAGATGGGCCGAGTTAGCATATTGTTTAAGTGGACTCTTGAAGAGAGTGTAATTCGTGAGTGGCCAAATTTCAAGTTACAGTGCGTCCATGATGGAAAATTAGAAGCAATTGTGTTATTGGGAAAAATCCCCGATTTCTGCATCAAAATTATGGGAAAAAAATCATTTAAGGATCGAAAATATTTTGGCGTTGCGTAGAAAATAATGGTACATAGGGTGTGTACACTAGAGTTTGGCACTGTGTTGTGTATAATTACTGGCGTGCGCAAAATATGGGTGTGTGAAAGAGCATGCTAAAGTTTGGCATCACAGGGTGCAGAGTTTGTGGCGCACGAATAATAATGTGATGCACAAGGTGTGTGTTTGGAGTGTTGGTAGAGTGCAACACGAATCTGTTGGTGCACATGCAACATTTTGCTTGCAGTGCATGCAAAATTACGGTGTGTGACACAAAATTTGTTCTCAATAGAAATTGGCGTGAGACAACAAAGTATGTGCACTGGATATAGAAGTGTGCGCGAAGTCAATGGGCCATTTAGTGGAACACAAAAGTGAACATTACCGATTATACAAGAAAATTATTTGAAAAAATGCTGGAAAAAGGATGTGTGAAATTCTTTTGTTGAGTTTACAACAGTAAAATTGAGAGGAATTTCAAGGGAAATGTGAATATTTGAGCCCCTTTGGAAATTTCGAACATAAGCAAATCTGAAATATTTGGGTATTTTTCCATACACCACGTGTCGACTGACGTGGTGGAAGGTGAGGTGTGTTGCCATGATGGCAGGTACACAGAGGAAAAAAGTTATAAAAATGGCTAAGTGTTGGACTTATTATGAGTCTATGAGTCTGCAAAGTTAGAAAAATGGCTAAGTGTTGGACTTATTATGATTGTGTGAGTCTGTGAGTCCGCAAGTTTAAAGAAGTGGAAAAATGACCTAAGTGTTGAGACTTTTCGGACGTACTTATGAAAGAAAAGTTACAAGGTTGTGAGTTTGTGATTCTGCGAGTCTACGAGTCCAAAGAAGTGGAAAAATGACTAAGTGTTGAGACTTTTCAAACAAACTTATGGAAGAAAAGTTATAAGGTTGTGAGTCTGCGAGTATGCAGGTCCGAAGAAGTGGAAAAATTACTAAGTGTTGAGACTTCTAAATGGACTTATGAAACGAGGTTAAAATTTTATAAGTCTGGGAGTCCGTGAAGGAAAACGAAACTAAGTATTGGTGATGGGTTCATGGAAGGTATGAAGAATAAATATGACTTAGATTCACTATGAATCCATTAAGATAGATCAACAGAGAAAAATTCACGACTTCATATCTCTGAAGATGTTGTAGACCTATACAAGAACTTTGGAGGGCTATAACTTTCAAACCAGAACTCAATTTTGAGCATGTTTTTAGTCGTTGGAAAGTTGTTTCTGGGAGGAATGCATCAAGCAAATCAAATTTTGAATTAGTAAAATGTGTCCTTCAAAAATTAATGAATAAGTAACATGTATTCTCATTAATAAAATGTTTTAAAGTATGCATGTTCTAACAACAATTATTACCTGCATATTTCTTGAAGAATTAGAAGTACAGAAAGAGACTTCAGTTCCTATATGAGGACTTTAGTTATGGAAGATGCTCAAATATATTACAACCATGAGGAAGAGTTCATAGGTCTACATATTATCATGGTGAATGTTGAGATAGATTCAAATGGAAGAAGAGATAGGAAAGAGCATGTTACTATGAGAAGTATGCATAGGGAAGTGCAGAGTTAAAGGGATGATAATGAAAGGATTATAAAGGATCAAGAAGATATACTTCAGAGATTAAATATGTTTCATAATGTTACACACCCCACCACCCATGGTCCAGGGTACGCTACCTTCAAGCCCACCCTTGGACTTCCTTCTTTTATCGATACTTTTTTTTTTTAAATTAATAAGGACGCATAAAAGAAAAGATCTAATGACATGCACAACAATAACCAACAAGCATGCATATTCTAAAGATTCAATTAAACGATAAATAAATATACAACGAAATACATTCATATACAGATAAATAATACCATAACATAGAGCACTTATATTTATAAAAGAAGATACCAACTGGATGCAGACCAAGGACGTTCCACCCAACCGTACACACTATTGATCCAAATATCAACAATAGTGTCACCCCCGATCCAGGGCTATGAATCCACAAGGACAGTTCCAAAGTGTTACTTGGCTTCCTGAACCAGTCAGTACTCAATCTCTTATAGGCTTTCCCAGCACTCACAACAATCCAAGTACCCAACTCTCTTCTACCCAGCCTGCACCACCCAAGAGAATGGACCTCCACCCTTCTCTACCACACAGTCCCTCAGGGAATCCTTCTCCTTCCAAGGCTCCAGTTCAATTGGTCCAGAATATCAATGTTGGAACTCTCAGGACTCATAGTTGTGAACAAAGATGGACACAGACCAATGAATCTTAGACATGCAGGCCTCAAGTCATGGCTGGATTACACTAGCGACCACTACAACCAACAATACCATGGCTACTCTTCGACAATTCATTTCCCTTTCCCAATCCAATACATGGATGAGGATGGATCAATGAGTGATAGGTAAGTACGGGATGAATGAACAAGTGAGAAATTGAATGAATGCATGAACCAATGAGCAAGTGGACGAGCAAATAAGCGAATGAAGGAGTGAACGAGCCAACAACCAACCCCCCCAAAAGACCAGCGGCAGGTTTAAGTATTTCATGGGGAATCAAGAACCTCTTGACCTCCCCCAAGAAGCTCACATAACTGATCCACTCCCTTAGATAAAAAGGTAATTAAAATAGGAAATAAACATTTAGCCCCTAAATCCCCCCTCTCTTGTGGAATCATAGACCCCTATAACTCTAGTCCTTGTCCGTCTAGTAGCCAGCGATGTGTTTATTATTAATAATGATCAAAACATTACATTTATTAGGCACACTGGCCTCTTTTAATTGTTCGGGCCCTCTGGCCTCTAAAAATTGTAACAATACATTATTTAAAATGGGGGTTCAAAACTTGGGGTATTACATCCCCTCCCCTTATTTTGTCACTTTCCTCAGTGCATATACAAAATAGAGATCAAAATCTCAAAATTTATTCAAAAATCTGCAATTATGTTGCCCGCATGGAATCTTCATGCTCCCAGGTAGCATCTTCAGGACCGTAGCAGGTCCAATGAACTTTTACTAGCTCTATAACTCGATTCCAGAGCATTTTGAAATTTCTATCCAATACCCACACAGGCTAAACCTAAAAGTCTCCCTTTGTCTCTACCTGAATAAGATGCCAATCAATAACATGGTTAGGATCATGTACATATTTATTTAGTAAAGAGACATGAAATACATTATGAACATTCATGGAAGCAGGAAATGCAATCATGTATGCAACTGGCCCTATTTTGTCCAATATTTCGAATGGACCACAGAATATGGTTGCCATCTTTGTACAACTACCCAATTTCAAGGATATTTTCTTGGGCTTCACTTTCAAAAGTACATGCTCCCCTACTTTAAATTATCTAGTTGTCATGTTCTTATCTACATAAAATTTCTGTCTATCTTGAGCTGCCTTCAAATTCTGTTTGATCTTAACCATTTGGTCTTCCATATCCTTGAGCAACTCTGGCCCAAGTACCACTCTATCTACTCAATTGTCCTGGTTCACCAGAGTACTGCATTTCCTACCATACAAGGCTTCAAATGGGCTCATTCTCAATGAAGTTTGATACCCATTATTATATGAAAACTCAACCAAGTGTAAGTAATCTTCCCACTTAGATGGCTTATCCATCACATACATTCTCAGCATATCTTCAATTACTCAGTTGACCCTCTCTATTTGTCCATTTGATTGGGGATGGTATGTTGTGCTAAAGTTTAGATTTGTACCAAATAATTTAAACAATCCCTTCCAGAAATTGGAAGTAAACTGTGTATCTCTGTCTGAGAAAATTGTCCTAGGTATCCCATGCAACCTAGAAATCTCCCTCATGTAAATTTCTGCAATATTAGTTGGTGTATGGGTTTTTTTATAGGAACAAAATGAGCATCCTTTGTTAATTTGTCAACCACCACCATGATTGAATCATGTTGCCTTGTTGTCCTTGGTAATTTAGTTATGAAATTAATGGTTATCACCTCCCATTTCTTCTCTGGGATTGGTAATGGCTGCAGCAAACCCGTTGGGTTCCTATTGCTTAGCCTTCACCTTCTGACATTCCATACATCGAGCGATGTAATCAAGATCATCCTTTTTCATTCCCGGCCAAAAGAATTGACTTCTTACTGGTGTAATCATTTTCTAATAACCGGGATGTCCAGCATAAGGAACATCATGCATTTCCTTCAATACCAAATTCCGCAGTTCTCCAGAACTAGGAACACAGATTCTATTCTTATGCATGAGTAATCCATCTTCCTTTATCTCATACTCCTTTATTTTCTGTTGTACATCTCCTTGTTGTAAGTTTTTATTTACCTGTAGGTAATGTTGATCTTGATCCACATTATTTTGAGAACGACATGAAGGCAAAAATATAACCGAGATATAACAATGAAATACACAAAAATATAAAAGAGAACACATAAATACAGTGAAACCCAACTTCTATTACTGAATAAGATAGAAAAACACTATAAAACACAAACTGGAAAAATAGGGTAGCTTATCTCTGAAAAGAAAGATATGTTGGCTACGCTTCATTCACAAGAAGCTTTACATCACACTCCATTATGTGCTTAAAGGGCCTCCTTCACCTCAATTATATATGAGAGAGTGAGTGGAGAACAATTCTCATGATGCATGGGGGATAAATTGGACTAAGTTTATAAAATGTCATAGGCATGTAAAATACTAGTACTTCCTGGGCGGTCACCCATCCCAGTACTACTCTAGCATGAGCACGCTTAACTGCAGAGTTCTAATGGGATCTGATGCATTAATGCTATGTTGTAGGCATGTACATAAAGCCATTACATGATGTTTGTAATTAACAAATGAAGATGACATTACATTCCATTCCCCATCAAAAGGGTGAATGTCATGGTTTATCAAAACCATAGGCTCAAAATGGTGATTCAGTGGAA
>SNQJ01S0091660.1:11536-32684 GCA_010110895.2 Picea sitchensis | reverse complement strand
AAGTCACCTTACCCTGGTGCGAGGTATGCCGAAATAGACATCGCCCTGGTGAGTGATATTACATGAAAAAATATGTTCAAACACCCAAAAATTTGCATTGCACGTTCTGTAAGTCCGTGGGACATGATGATAGGCATTGTAGGGCTTATGACCTCATGCATGAAAGGTCAAGAGACATATACAAAATTCAAGGTGAAGTACAATAAGAAGGAAACACTACGCAATATAACTCCCTTGGGAGAGGAAACTTCAATCCTCATGGTGGATTCCGAGGAGGAGGAGGAGGAGGAGGTATGGGTCGAGGTCGAGGATAAATAGTCTGTTATAATTGAGCACAACTAGGACACCTAGAAAGGGACTGCCATAACCCTTGTACCACTTGCAGCTATTGCAACTCCTTCGAGCATGTTATCGAGGAATGTCCAACATTGCTGGCTAAGCTTAAGGAAATATGAGGACCTCAGCAGAACCCGCAAGTGCAATTGATATATGCTGAACCTCACGGAGAAGAACCTAGAGTCGCTTTTATCACTAGAGGAGGAGATATTACAAGAGAAGACATACTGATCCAAAGAAAGACTACGGAAGACTCAGGAATCAGGAAAGCTGCAAAGAAGACCCAAACTTTTGATGCAAAGAAATAACGACATATATTTGAGGAGGCAAGAAAAGAGTTCAAAGAAGACCAAGTATATTCATCAAAGACACGGCCAAAAGTAAGGGAAAATGGAATGCCACAGGCATTTGATCAATCTGCTTCACCAAGAGAAGGAAAAGAGGTAAGAAAGCTCATGGAATTTCTATATACTTGTATTAAGTTGATTCAGGATGAGAGCGCTGTACAAGAACTACAAAATTTAATCAGACAGTATGAGCTAGGAAAGATAGACCCCTTACTGAATAGGGAAGTACACCAAATCACTAAAAAAAGAAGGACAAATAAGGAATTACACTTGAATGCTCAAACAGGTGAATATGATATAGACTATGTAGTCCTCGACTTAGGGTCGGAGGTCAATGTCATGACGAAGCAAAATTGGGCACTGATGGGAAAACCGAAGTTGATTTATTCCCCTATCAGGCTCAGGATGGCTAATCAACAAGCTGTCAACCCCTTTGGACGATTGGAACATAGCCCTGTGGACATCGATGAAGTAAGAACGTTTGCATATTTTGAGGTAATTGAGATAGTTGATGATAACTGTGCTTACCTTGAATTGTTAGGAATTGATTGGGCTTTCAATAATTCCACTGTGGTTGATTTAAAGAAAAGACGTCTGACGTTTGAAAGAGATGGCCTTAGGGTCATTGCACCTTTAGATACAGATGAAGGTCAACAATACACAGATCCCATCAGAGAAGAAGACCACGCATATGAACTGGAAAACATATACAAATTAACAACCAGAAAATAGGATTACATTAATCCTATAACTAATGGAAACCTAAGCTGGTGAAGTGACAACGCATGTTCATCAGACTCAGAAGAAGCACTGGATAAATGGAAAAATAAAATGTATGAATTATCTACAAGAAGATGTGCTAGATTAACTAGAGAAGTTCGCTGGATCGACACAACAGTAAGTACCTTACCCACCTTTAATGGTCTGAATCCTTTAGAAACCTTCTTTTTGGACTTTGAAGAAAGTGTACCAATGAAACAAAGATTGTTGGCAATGGATGAGGCCCTGAAAGCCACACCAACAAGATGGTGGGGGACACAAAAAAACAACATTACAGAATGGGTACAATGTCATACCTTGATAACAACGCGGTTCCTAGCACAAGTAGAAGGAAACGAAGTTCGATACACAGGTCAAAGCTTCCTAAAGGACCATGTGAGAAGTTGCGAAGAAGCCTAGAGAAACATTCCTCAAGAGAAGTGGGTGCACAAGTTCATCAACACACTAGACACAACCCCTATCAACTGGTACCTTCAAGCAGAGCTGTGCCTCATCACTATAGATTGGGAAGGTATGACTCAGAACTTTGTAACCACCTTCTTATTTGAAAGTCAATATCCTTCAGTAGATCAAGCATTGCATATTGTAATACAAAAAGTATTTGAGGATGCATCTAACCTCCCATTGGAGCAAGAAGAGGACGAATGGACTGCACCCCTCCAAAAACTGCAAGGCTGTTACAACATCAATGTTGATGAAGACGATGATCCAAGAAAGGTGAACATTGCAGAAATAGAGGGCCAAAGAGATGTGTAAGGACCAGTAGTCGAGTTACCATTCATTGGACAACCAATCAATATTAGGAAATTCAATATTGGAACAGAGAAGACACCGAAGCTTGCAAATGTTGGAGATTACCGAGATGTTGTTACTATTGACAAGATAACAAAATTACTGCATGAATATCAGGATTTGTTTCCAACCAAGTTCATTGATATGAAGGACATTAAAGGGCTTATGTGAGAGATGAGGATCCCTTTGAAACCAGATGCAAGACCAGTCAAACATAGACCCTACAGATTGAACCCTAAATATAAGGAGAAAGTGAATATTGAGCTTGACAGAATGTTGGAAGCAGGGATTATAGAACATGTGGAAGAATTAGAATGGATTAGCCCTATGTGGTGCAATACAAGAAGACAGGAGAGATTAGGATCTGTGTATATCTCAGGAAGCTGAATGATGCCTATTTGCATGACCCCTTCCCTACACCATTCACTGACGAAGTGTTAGATAATGTGGGAGGCCAGGAAGTATATTCTTTTACAGATGGATTCTCGGGATACCATCAGATCTAGATTGCCAAGGAAGATCGCCATAAGACCACATTTGCAACATAATGGGGGTCCTATCAGTATACAGTGATGCCATTTGGATTGAAGAATTCCCCAACAATATTTTCTAGGGTGGTGGTCGAAGCATTCAAGGAGTTTCTGCATAAATTTCTAGAAGCATATTTTGATGATTGGACTGTTTTTAGTTTATTGAAAAATCATATTGAATGTCTAAGGATAATGTTGGAAAAATGCAGGTAGTGTCAAATTGCCTTGAATATGAAGAAATGCATCTTCTTCTCACCATTTGGAGTGCTGTTAGGTCATATTGTATGCAAGAAGGGATTGTTGGTCGATCCATGTAAAATTGCCATTATAGTTGATCTACCCCCTCCTACTTCAGTCAAACAACTGCGCATTGCGCTGGGACATACTGGATACTACAGGAAGTTCATTACAGAATATGCATAGATTAAATCACCCATGGAGAATATTTTGAAGAAATACTATCAGTTTAGTTGGACAAAAGAGTGCCAGGAGAGCTTCGACACACTGAAACAGAAAATGGTTACTGCGCCTATTCTGGTTTTTCCAGATTGGAGCAAGGAGTTTCATGTGCATGTTGATGCATCTTCTATTACTTTAGGAGTAGTGTTATCACAACCTGGGGAAGGAGATATTGACCATCCGTTATCCTTTTCTAGCAGGAACCTATCAACTGTTGAGATCAATTACACCACTATCGAGCAAGAGGGGTTAGCCATGGTGTATGCGTCGCACAAATTCTGCCACTACTTGTTGGGAGGACACTTTAAAGTTTACTGATCACTCCGCGCTGAAATACCTTGTCAACAAGCCAGTGTTGGGGGGAAGAATATGTAGATGGATTCTACTCTTTTAGGAATATGACTTTGAGATCATAGTAAAGCCAGGAAGAATGAACAAAGGTCCTGAACACTTGTCAAGGTTGGAACATGGCGAAGAGCCAACCAATTTGGAGGATGCACTTCTGGACACACAGTTGCTGGCCATTAGAAATATTGATGACCACTTCATAGAAATATTCCAGTTCCTGTCAATAGGAAGGGAACCTAGTGAGTATACAATTCCCTAGAAGAAACAACTAGTAGTGCGCGTTGCAGACTTTTCACTTATAGATGGACAACTCTACAAGATGGGACCTGATGAGATATTGAGAAGATTTGTTATGGAGGAAGAATGACCGATGATCCTTGCAGAATCTCATGAAGCCAACGTAGGAGGACACTATGCAGGGAAAGAAACTATGCAGAAGGTGCTTAGAGCTAGACTTTGGTGGCCTACCTTACACATAGATGATAAAGACTACTACAGAGCCTACGATGTATGCGAAAGAGTTGAGAAACCATCTAGAAGAGATGAAATGCCACTAGCACCACAACTAACCCTACACGCATTTGAGAAATGGGCCATCGACTTCATGGGACCTATAACCCCACCAAGAAAGCGCACAGGAGCAAGGTACATAATTATAGCAACAAAGTACTTGACCAGATGGGATGAAGAAAGAGTAGTTAAGGACTGTAGTGCAACTACAACTGTGTGCTTCATATTTTATGACATCATAACCATGTTTGGATGCCCAAAGTTCCTTATGAGTGATCACGGAACACATTTCCTAAATAATACTGTTGAAGCCTTGACTGAGGAATTTGTAGTCCACCATTAGAAGAGCACACCTTACCATCCACAAGAAAATGGGACAGTGGAAGCATTCAATAAGATCTTGGAAACAACACTGATGAATATTTGTAGTGTGAATAGGGATGACTAGGATTTACGAGTACCAATAGTACTCTGGACCTATAGAACCACTTGCAAGAAGCTAACAACACAAACCCCTTTTAAGTTGGTATATGGTCTCGAAGCTGTTGTCCCAATGGAATACTTAGTACCAAGCTTAAGAATTGTTGCCTTTATAGATATGGACGACACTGTAGCTTCTCTAGAGAGGCTTGCACAGTTGTTCGAACTTGAAGAAGATAGGTTTATTGCAGGATTCCATCAGCAGGTGCAAAAGGAAAGAGAAAATGCCTATCATGACAGGCACATAAAGAAGAAGACATTCAAGCAAGGTGATCTAGTACCGGTATATGACAGTAAGTTCATAAAACATCCTGGGAAGTTTAGAACGCATTGGCTCGGGCCATATGAGATCACCTATTTTACAGAAGGAGGAGCTGCGTAGTTGAAGACTTTGAAGGGAGAATGGAAGGAAGGATTAGTGAATGGGAGCCGACTAAGATTGTACTATGAAAACCAGCTGCTTCACAACTCTAAGTAAAAGAATAAGGAAAAGGGTCTAAGTACTAGGTGCAGTTTAAACTGGGTACGAGACATAGAAAAGATAGTCTGCACAGGGAAGGAGAGGAGGCATAGAGAAGAAATCAAAGGCTGCATTGCATGGTTTGAAGTTGAAGTAAAACATAAAGGTCAGATCTGAAGTGCCTCGGGATGAGTCACAAGTGAGTGTTGGGGGCATGTTGGCCCTTGGTTATGGAAATAAGCGAAGATCAAGGAAGAAAAGGAAAACTACGAACTGTGCAGAAGACATAGTGACTGTTACTGGGTTGAAGTGAGCAAAAGAGAAGAAAAGACATAGCGAAGTAAAAGGAAGCAAGCTGTTGGATGAGGAGATCGAGGATGACAGATCACTAAGGAAGAAGGATCGTGGAAAACTCAGCAAGCAAAGCAAGCCACCATTGGATGCTTTGGAGCACCACACGAGAAGGAAGGAAAGACAGGCTGGCAAAGCCCTGAAAACGTGGGTCAAGTTGACCTAGGGTTTTAGACACCTAGGGTTTTGGTATCTAGGGTTTTGACACCTAGGTTTCGGCCTAAGGATGTCAGTGAGTGATTGTAATGTATAAATAGAGGTCAAGAGGACCTGGGATGGGTTTTTGTCATTGTTGTTACTAGTGTTTGTGTTGTAATTGTTATTGTGTGATTGAGTAAGAAACATCATGGGAGAGAGAAGTGATGAGTACGAGAGCCTTCTGTATTGTAAGATCTTCAACTGGGTGTGAAGATCAACCCTGTAGCTGGGTGCACAGGGAGGGGAGAGATAAATAGAAGAAGAAAGAAGATCTGCTAGCTAAGAGCGTAGATAAGAAATGTATGCTTCATCATAATACATTATATAGCACAGTTCTGTGGACGTATCCCTAGAGAGAGGGTGAACCACGCACATCTTGTCTTGTGTGTGTGATTGATGCTATTCTCTTTTGCCTTGTTATACTATTATTGTATTACTATGGTAGATCTGATAGATGTGTGGAATAGATATAATCTGATAAGTAATATATGCATGCTATATTGTTCTAGTGTTGAATCCACTTAATAGTTCCCTTGGTTGTAGACATCTCTGTCATGAAACCCCCCAATAGCTACTTCAGGTGAGACTACATCTGCTTCGTAGGTGTATCCGAAAGGGCCAGTAGTTAGGGCTTGTTGGTGCGGTCTTGGAGCTGAACCCTGGGTCTTCCCCTGTGCCAACATTTTTCCACATTATTAGAAATTTTGTGCAACATCTACAATTCCTATTACATACATTGAATTTTTCAATCGTAGTGTAGATGTTGGAAAATAGTCCATACAAAATCAATATACAACTAGATCTTATTAAACAATAAAAATATACATTCTAATATTGTAGCTGAAGAAATAGATGATGAGAATGATATTCAATTGGAAACCAAACTTGCACGTCACTCGTCTTCCTCTCCTTCTAATCAAGACTTCACTGGTACCTCCCAGCCAATGCTAGCCCCCTGAACCGCAAAGGGTCCATGCTCACAAACAAAAACACTCTATCTCTAATCTTGCCTCATAAGGTAGAGCCACCACTCTATCACAAGCTAAGTATCATAACTCTCACAAGTAAAACCAGTAAAAAATAATTCGGCAACATAACTTTACCAATAACTAGTGTGTCTCCTTTTTTCCCTCTAGACCATTTTCTTTGTAAGAGTTTCCTTAATGACACATCCCCACTTGCACAATTAATTCTCTTTTTAATTAAATAAATTAGAATCATTTCCCCTTACACTTGTCACCCTCTCCCCAAGTTGCACAAGTAATTCCACATTTATTTTAATTAAAGTCAATTTCCCTCACCTTTCCAAAAAGCGCTCCTTAAATCACTCCTAGTTGTCTCTTTATACCCCCTTATTCCCATTTAATGACTGACACCTTACTAATATGAGTTGAGTTAAAATAGGAGTCTTCTTCTAGTTAGACTAGTGTTAACTAGACTCTAGATACCTTTCTATGCATACACATTCTTTCATGTTTATTTATTTCTTATTTTAAAAAGCCCCTTTTTATATTTTCTTGCACACATGTGCCTTATATCAAATATTTAAATATATTTCACCCTTTATTAATTCTTAACTTGATTTACTTCATTCCCTTTATATTTAATTTATAATTTAGTTTTAGTCTTCTCACCAAACTTAGACTTAGGCTTAGACTTTCAATTCAGGATTTATAAGTAATAAATTGCTCATTAATTATTCATATCTGACAAGGTCTAAAGATTTTCAAGGTTTAAAATTATTCTTTCAAGGTTTTCTAGGCCACCTAGATTCATTGACTCAAGTTTTATTTACACGATGTGCCCTTCAATATGCACTCCGTGCTCCAAGGGTGCCACTCTCCTTTGACTCATTTTGGTAGTTGTCCAACCATTGGAGTCAACACTCCATTCGAGCGACCTTGTGAGAGACTAAGGGATTCTAAGGAATAAGGACTCCACCTTATTGCACGCCCCTTAGAATATTCATGAGCGACTGTCTCAGTCTGCCCTCATGCCATCACGAACCTCTCAAAATAGGTAATCATTAACCGACAATTTGAGCCATGGTGGGAGCGCTAGTAGGCTGTGATAGGGATGCTTCCACACCTATCCCTCAATATATGGTCTATGTGCATGGCCCCTTTACTCCTTATGTGAGTCATATTAGCAAGCATTCGTCATCCTGCATCCATCAACGAAACACTGTTAATCATCCATATATAAAATCATACTATAATTGATCATTTGTCACATATGCATAAATGAAATACTCAAACCAATACAATCCACTCCCTGACTCAATCTAGAGTCCAAGGAGGTCCATTGATGCCATCGACATCCACAATCTGTCAAGTGTCCTGCACACTCAGGGAAAACTTGTCAATAACATTTGTCAATACATATATGTCAAATAACATTAAATCACAACCATCAACATCATCATACAAATCCATAAGCAAACCAAGTAACCATGTACTATAACCAAATCACTTGCACACAAGTGTCCTCAAAGAATAAATCAATAACAAGTGCTCACAAGAGAGGGATGTTACATACATCCCCTCTTGTTTTAAACTTCATCCTGAAGTTGTACGGTATATAAATGCAGTAATAAAAGTATCTGACAAGATCTATATGTCTAATCTATCAAACAAATAAGGAAACTACTGACGCATATCATATGCGTCCTCCCAGGTAGCCGAGCATGGACTATAATTGTCCCACTGGACCTTGACCTGATTGACTAATCGACACTGTAGTTGTCGAATGTGATGGTCTATAATGTAGATTGGATCTGCTGTGAGAGCACCCTCGTCCGACACCTACAAAGAAATCATGTAAATCACATGTGTAGGATCACTAACATAATGTCTCAAAACAGATACATGAAAAACATTATGCATACACCTCAAATAATCAGGCAAGGCTAGTCGATAGTCCATGGGTACTTTATTTTCCACAACTTCGAAAGGTCCCACAAACCTAGGAGAAAGTTATGCACCCTTTCCAAACTTGATCAAACTCTTGTGCGATTTCACCCGCAAGAAAACTTGGTCACCAACTTCATAATTGCATTCAACGCGATGTGCATCAACATAATTCTTGTGTCGATCTTGCACCTCTTTAATCCTTTGTCTTATCGATTTCATTTGTTCTTCCATTTCTTGGATCATTTCTGGTCCTACCAGGACCCTATCCTCAAGTCAATCCTAGCTCAATGACGTCTAACATGGTTGCCCGTAAAGAAACTAAAACAATGCCATATTAAGGGTACTTTTATAGCTGTTGTTGCATGCAAAGTATACTAGTGGCAATAAATCTTCCCAATGCTTCTGTTGGTCTATTACATACATACACAACATATCTTCCAAAATTTGGTTTATTCTTTCTGTTTTCGCGTCGGTCTCAGGGTGATACAGTGTACTAAAGTTCAGTTGTGTCCCCAAGACCTCTTGGAAACTGGTCCAAAAACATCCTATAAACATCGATCCTTTGTTAGATATGATTCTTTTTGGTACGCCATGTAATCTCACATTATTGCTGACAAAAAATATGGCTATATTTGGCGCCTGATACATCGTATGTATATGAATAAAATGTACACTCTTCGTCAGAGTGTCAACTACCACGAAAATCAAGTTGTGTCTCCTTGCCGTCAATGGAAATCCAACTATAAAGTCCATCGATATTACCTCCCATTTCGATTCCGGAATAATGTGTGGCTGTAGTAACCCTACCAGATGTCTATGCTCAGCTTTCACTTGCTAACATTCTAGACATATCGCCACGTAACTAACTATGTATTCCTTCATTAATCTCTAGAATAATAAAGGCTTAAGGTCTTCCTTCATCTTCATGACTCCCGGATGAGCCATGCACACTTCTCTATGAGATTCGCTTAAGATCAAACTTCTTAATTCGTCGTTAGGTTGTATGTAAATCCTATTATTATACCTCATCAATCTGTCACTGTCCATTGTATATCCTTCAAACCTTGGTACCATCATGGTGTTCTATCCAATATTTTCCTTAACCTCTTTGTACCGATCATCGTCGATCTGTAAAGATAGAATCTTTTCTTGAAGATTTGTCTGAAGAGGTATTACCGAAAATATGCGTGGTCTTTGACTCAATGCATCCACCACTCTATTCACCATACCTTTAATGTAAGAAATCTCTAAATCATATTCGCTAAGTAATTCCTACCAATGCCTCTGTCATGCGTTCAAGTCACTCTGCGTAAATATGTGATGTAGTCCACAATGATCTGTCTTTAGTTCGAATTTTCTTCCAATCAGATAGTGTCTCCAAACTCTCATGGAATACACAATTTCCAATAATTCCAAATGATGCATTGCGTAATTCTCCTCATGCTTTCTTAATTTCCTTGAGATGTAAGCGATCACTCGAGTGTCTTTCATCAATACTCTACCTAAACCTTCCTTGGATGCATCCATGCATACCAAGAACTCTTTGTCCATGTTGGGGAACTTCAGTATTGGCGTTGTCATCAACAAATCCTTGAGCCTTTGAAATGATTGCGCACATTTCTCGCTCTATATAAACTTATTGTTTTTCTTCTGCAATTCCATGATCGCATTTTCTATCCTTGAAAAACCTTCGACAAATCGTTAGTAATATCCCACTAAACCCATAAATCTACGTACTTCTTGTATGTTTGTCAGCATAGGTCAGTCCATAATAGCCTCTACCTTCATCAGGTCCACAACGATACATTCACCGGATATAACGTGCCCTAAGTAATGAATCTTTGATTGGTAAAAAGAAAATTTCGACAGTTTCTCGTATAGTTTGTTTTCTCGTAAGCACTGTAGTACCAAGCTTAAATGTTCTTCATGTTCTTCTATAATCCGATAATATATCAGTATGTCATCAATGAATACTTGAAAAAAATTGTCCAGGTATTCGTGGAACACCCCATTCATCAAACTCATGAATACCCCTGGGGTGTTTGTCAGTCCAAACGGTAAAACCGTAAACTCGTAGTCTCCGAACCTTGTCTTGAATGCATTATTAGGAATATTTTCCTCTTTAATTCATAACTGGTGATACCCTAATATTAATTTTATCTTTGAAAACACTGTCATTCCTTTCATTTGATAAAACAAGTCGTCTATTCTTGGAAATGGATACTGGTTCTTGATCTTCACCTTGTTTAATTGACGATAGTCAATAAAAAGTCTCCACTATCCATCCTTATTTCTTATGAAGATAATAGGTGCACCCCAAGGTGACACACTTGGATGTATAAGTCCCAAGTCCAATAACTCCAATTTCATTTTCAACTCCTGTAAGTCAGGCATTGACATCTGCTAAGGCGTTCTTTCTATCGGTTCAGTTCCAGGTTTCAATTCGATTGTAAACTCCAACTCTCTTTTGAGTGAAAAACCTAGTAACTCTTCTGGAAAAATGTCAGCAAACTCTCGTACTACTAGAAGGTTTTCTAATCCTTCCACCTCGCCCTTTTCATTTAGCACCAATATTGCATATAACTTACATCCTTTGCACATGCTCTTCTGTAGCTGTAAGGAAGAAATGAACCTCAAGGACACTCCCTGGTTTCTTCCTACAATCACTCTTCTCTGTCCCACATCATCTGTCAAGATTAACCATTTCGTCTTACAGTTGAGTATCACATCGTACAATTCCAACCAGTCCATACTGGTCACTATGTCATATGATCCTAAGATCATGACATATAGGTTGGACTTCGTTACAAAATATCCCAATTCAATGCTACAGTCTGTAACCCTTCCTCCAACCTTCTTTTTGGCACCCGAAGCCATTTCTATGTATCTAAACTCTTCCTGCTCGACTTCCTTTACCTTAATTATCTTTAGCGCTGCACTAGAAACAAATCTCTCTATAGAACCTGGATCTATCAAAATACTAAAATTTTGGTCGGTGATTGTACCTAACGTCTTGAGCACAATGGACTGGTGTTCATCCTGGCGGTTATTCACCGCTGCATGAATCCTATGGGCCTTGCCCAAATCTCCAATTGTAGTGTGTCCTATTGATCCGACCAATTTGGCCTTCTCAACTGGAAAATTTTGCTGGTAATGTGGCTCTCCACATGTCCAACATCCAGTCTTTGGTCCAGTACTCCTGGTCCTCGAAGTAGAAGTTGCTTTCCTACCAGTCTGAGATCCTGGTCTGTTCTACTGAATAGGCCTAAACTACTACTGCTGCGAGCGAGGCTGCTACTGATGCAGTGGTCCTCTTTAAGGATTCCTCTGCTAAGGATATGATCATCGTGGTGTCATGAACATGGGTCCTCTAGACGTATCTAGATACCCTGATGTCTGTCTGACTGGTGTCTGATGCTGCTATGCTCCCAAGGTCGTATGTCCAATGGGTCTTGCAAGAGTCATGCCTTGACCCCCACTGGTCAAATATTCCTCCACTATGACGACCTTCTGGACTACATCATGCAACATTTGAGGCATTATGATCCTCACCTTCACACAAATTTTGAAGTTAAGGCCGAACATAAAATTGTTGACCTTTAGCTTCTCCGTGTTCAGATGTGGAGCATACCGAAGAAGGTCCATAAATAGGGCTTCATACTTTAGTACCGTATGACTACCTTGATGTAAGGCATTTAACTCATTGAGATGACGCTTAATGAATTCCTCTGACAAATACCTCTGTTGTAACTATTCTGTGAACATTTCCCATGACACGTCTTCAACGACCATGTTTAGTTGAGGTAGGAGCGCCTTCCACCATAGAAGAACACTCCCTTTTAGCTGAAATACTGCCATGTAGACCTTCATGTTGGAGGTGTAGTCACAAATTGAAAAGTACATCGCTATGTTCTCCAACCATGCCTCAGTGGCTGAGCCGTCTGTGGCACCCATGAATTCAAGAAATTTCACCTTCTTGATTTCTTTGTGAATGATACCGCTACTAGCTGGAGAACGTTGTGAACCCTCATTGGGTACAAGCACCCTGGCCTCATCTCTATCTAGTCAGTTAATCAAGGCCTCTGACATCCTCTGAAAGGACCTCATCAAACCAACCACATCTCCCACTGCAACCTACTCCTACCTAATGACATGTTATTCTCCTTGGGGGTCAGACCCCTCAGGCATGGGTGCTATTGGAGGTGTCACACCTCCTCCCCTAGCACCATGTCGTCTTCTCCACGAAATCCTCTATCCATGATTACCTACATGGATAAATTTCAAATTTTAATTAGCGATAAGGTATAATTCATAATTTTAATACAATGAAGGCGTAACGGTCCAAAATCGCAGGGTTGGACCCACTCTGATACCATATGTAATGACCTGTCCATTATGACAATGAATAGCGATGTGCAAAAGGTAAATATTTTTTTTTTCACATTAGGAAATTAAAATAGTCACAACATAACTAATAACATCACAAGTGACACATCATCATAATTAATGATGACACACATCAAACATTAACATAATTAATAGTGACACATCATATACTAATCAATATAGAAGCAAGTTCATAAAGTTCATCTGAAAACAACATCATCATCGACCGATCAAGATTTATCATAAGGAAACTACTCGCCCAACCTATCCAACATGGTTAGGACCTCCAAGACACATGAGAAATGGTCAAGTCCAGGATTCATCCGATTGATTTTGACCATTTAAGGTCTCAAGACTAGCGATTGTTCTGAGAAACAAGTAAGTGTGTACATCCCACTAATCCAATCAAGCCGAAATGAAACTAGATCAATCAACCAATCTTAATCATCCATTCTTCATGGTGCGACGAAAAATCTACTACCAAAACATACATCAATTTAATGGACGCAAATACCACCTATGAAACATTCTAACAATAGTCTAACTATAAATGACATATATCAATATATTAGACACAATTACCATCTATGGAACCTTCCAACAAGAGTTCCACTATAACTAACATTTATCGATATGATTGACACAATTCACACCTATGATCAATCCAACAATAGTTCAACTATAAATAACATTTATGAATATGGTTAACGCAATTAGCACCTATGAACATTCCCACAATAGTTAAACTATAATTAACGTTTATCAATATGATTGACGCAATTAGCACCTATGACTATTCCATCAATGTTTCTACACTTACCTAACAACAATAGTAAATGCTATCTAGATAATAAAACTTTTCTTATGTACCAACTATGAATTCACAAAACATATTTTACAATACTACAATATGGGATTATTAATGGTAAATCATTAATGTAATTCGTTCATATTATTAATACTTCTTCCTTATATATAACAACACATAAATGAGTAATTTCCATATTTAATTCTTAATATACTATATAAGAAAATGATATCTACGCTTTTATATAGTAATATATTATCATAGTCACTTAAATTTGGTACCCTGATTTAATTTTATAAAAACGAAGTGAGTATAATATGGATTCGAATGATTGGATGGAAGGGAAGATGACCAATTACGGTCACCAGCTGTCTAACTACTAACTAGACATGGGCTCCCAATAACAATGCGATAAATCAGGAGGGTTAATTTCAGAAGTACACCAATCACGAATTTAAATAACAGTTAAGGAATCATGTTGGTTTGGACAATAAGTTCTCCAAATATTGGCATGGAAACTACACCTTAACTGGCAGTGTAATTTACAGAGATATCTGCAATTTCCTCCCTCGCACACAAAAAACCAATATGCCAGTATTTACAACGTTCAAATCAACCTGATGCGTCCTTCCTCAACAAAGGAAAAATCTTCTCAGTTACAAATTGGATGATTTTTATTCCGTTCTGTAGTAAGAATTCTAGTTAATAACACATTGACTATTAAAATATAGATCTCTTCTCTTTTCAACATGATTAATATTCATTCTTCAAGACTCGAAACAAACACCAGGTTAATTGAAGGGACAGAGTGACCTTGATGTAATTAAAACAAAAAAAAATGGCAGGGATATGTATTCTTTTCTAAATTCGTTTACATATTTTCATTCGGGTAAGGCTCTGATTTTCAACAGTAAAATTTGTTGAGCCTACTGGGTATCAACATGAAAGAACTACTCAATACTGGTAGAGACACCCTTATAGTGGCATATTTTAAAAATTGGATAGCAGAGACATATTCTTAAACTAAAATCTCACCCTGTAGGCGATAAGGAACACAACTCAATGTACATCAATTTCTTTTATGAGAGAATCATACTGAAATAACGAGATAATAATACAGAGTGAGGACTTTAACATCAATATTTTGCACAAGGTTATTTTATTGGTTTTCCACATTATCAGAAATGTCGTGCAACAACATCTACAATTCCTATTACATACTTTGAATTTTTCAATCGTAGTGTACATGTTGGAAAACAGTCCATACGAAATCAATATACAACTCGATCTTATTAAACAATAAAAATATACATTCAAATACCGTAGCTGAAGAAATAAATGATGAGAATGATATTCAATTGGAAACCAAACTTGTGCATCGTTTGTCTTCCTCGCCTGCTAATCAATAATTCACCGGTACTTCCCAGACAATGCTAGGGGTACTCTTCTTCCCCCTTATACCCCTGAGCCGCAAAGGGGACACACAAACAACTATAAACACTCTAGCTCCAAGCTTTCCTCGCAAGGTAAAGCCACCACTCTATCTCCACCTGGGTATCCCAAATCTCACAAGTAAAACCAGTCAAAACTAATTCGACAACATAACTTTACCAATAACCAACATGTCTCCTTTTTTCCCTCTAAACCATTTTCTTTATAGGAGTTTCCTTAATGACACATCCCAACTTACACAATTAATTCACTTTTTAATTAAATACATTAGAATTATTTCGCCCTTACTCTKGTCACCCTCTCCCCAAGGTGCACAAGTAATTCCACATTTTATTTTAATTAAAGTCAATTTCCCTCACCTTTTCAAAAAGCACTCCTTAAATCACTCCTAGTTGTCTCTTTATTCCCCCATATTCCCATTTTATGACTGACGCCTTATTAAATCTGATTTGAGTTAAAATAAGAGTCTTCTTCTAGTTAGACTAGTGTTAACTAGACTCTAGATACYTTTCTATGTATACACATTCTTTCATGTTTATTTCTTTATTATTTAAAAAACCCCCTTTTTATATTTTCTTGCACACATGTGCCTTATATCCAATCTTTAAATATATTTCACCCTTTCTTAATTCTTAAATTGATTTACTTCATTCCCTTTATATTTAATTTATAATCTAGTTTTAGTCTTCTCACCAAACTTAGACTTAGGATTAATTTTTGAATAGGCTTAGACTTTCATTTGGGGATTTATAAGTAATAAATTGCTCATTAATTATTCATATCTAACAAGGTCTAAATATTTTCAAGGTTTACAATTATTCTTTCAATGTTTTCTAGGCCACCTAGATTCACTGACTCAAGTTTTATTTATGTGACGTGCCCTTCAAGACGCACTCCGTGCTCCAAGGGTGCCACTTGCCTTTGACTGGTTTTGGTAGTTTTCCAACCCTTGGATTTAACACTCCATTCAGATGACCTTGTGAGAGACTAAGGTATTCTAAAGAATAAGGACTTCGCCTTATTCCGTGCCCCTTAGAATATTCGTGAGCGGCTGTCTCAGTCTTCCCTCACGACATCGTGGACCTCTCGAACTAGGTAATCGTTAACCTACAATTCGAGCCACGAGGGGAGTGCTAGTAGGATGTGATAAGGATGCTGCCACACCTCTCCCTCAGTATCTGGTCTATGTGCATGACCCCTTTACTCTTTATGTGAGTCATATTAGAAAACATTCATCAACCTACATCCATCAATGAAACACTGTCAATGATCCATATATAAAATCATACTATAATTGATCATATGTCACATATGCATAAATGAAATAGTCAAACCAATACAATCCAATCCCTGACTCAATCCAGAGTCCAAGGAGGTCCATTGATGCCATCGACATCCACAATCTGTCAAGTGTCTTTCACACTTAGGGAAAACTCGTCAATAGCATCCGTCAATACATATATCTCAAATAACATTAAATAACAACCATCAACAACATCATAAAAATCCATAAGTGAAACAAATAACCATGTACTATAACCAGATCATGTGCACACAAGTATCCTCAAAGAATAAGTTGATAACATGTGCTTGCAAGAGTGGGATGTTACAGTTCGTTCCACTATATCCCTCATATTTTTGTAAAAGTTTTTCCCCATTTAATTAACCTCCAACACTACTCCAGATGAGATAAGGACCAATTCATCATAATTTACATCTTCAATAATGCTTAGTTTCTTAGGACGACATTTTGTTCCTTCGTTGTTGGTCCTTGTAGAACATTAAACATATGTGAATTAAAATATTGTTTGAAACATGTTATCTAATATTTTTAAGTATATTGTTAATGGAAATTCAAAAAATAATTCATGTTGAATATAATTTTTTCATTCACCCGATTCTTCCTTCTGCAATTTTTCCATCAAACTTTTACGCTCTTCTGCACTTAGATCACAAAGAATCTTATCGAGCTTCCTCATTTTATGGCTTTGTAGGACACACACTAACCAATACATGTTAATTAAACTTACATATAGTTCAAACATATTAATTTTGTATAGAATTTACAAAGAACTTGTCTTTTTAACATATTAATTTTGTATAAAATTTACAAAGAACTTGCCTTTTTTTCCCTTTTGGATGTGTTATCATTCTGTAGATCAGTATTTTTGTTACTTGAACTATTCTCACACATTTTTTTAATACCATTCAATACACAAGCTATTAAATATATTTTTATAAATAAATCATATAATTTTCTGCAAAAGAAAGTTTCCGGTGCACTTTCATAATACAAAAGCACCAGTGTGTTCCATATATGAAATGCATCGATATCAAAAATAGATTTTTTTTAAAACTATAAATTACAACAGTGCGATATGTATCGTTATCAACGCCGATCCAATAGAAAAAAAAATGAAAATAAAAAATAGCATGAACAAATAAAATTACACATCGATGCACACATGTTTTTAATTATGTTGCAACATTACCGATATGTTTTATCCGAAAGCGCACTAGTGCGTTAGATTCAATTAGGCAGAATGATAACGCGAACCAATTTTTTTTAAAAACATGAAAGGGCCGAGAGGGTTTGGATCTGATGCATAACATGTCAAACACCTTTTATATGGAAACATAAACCCATTAGATCTAAAATGCCTAAAATGAAAAGCTGTAATATGAAGTGATAGAGGGAGTTAAACTCTAAGGTGAAATTTTGCAGTCACATAAGCAAGAAGAAACAAGGGTTTAAGGTAAGTATCAATTTTTTTTTTTGAATTTTAATTAAATCTAAATAGAGATACAAATTGTAAAAACAATTATTATTAAAATCAACAGTAAAATTTAAATTTTTTACTATGCAGGGTTTTGAGTGAATCACAAAACCCTTCAAATTTTGATTTTCTGAATAATTTTGTTGATCTAGAAGGGGTTTGAATGAATCACCATACCCTTTAAATTCCGATCTTCTAAAAAAGTATCATGTTCCAAAGTATTGATCTGCTGCTCCACAATGCTTCCCTATATGTCTTTCTTGCAAATATCTCCACTGTAAATTTTGGAAAAATAATAAAATACCGAATAGCTTAATACCCATAAAATATTTTATGAAAATGTTTTTAAATGAATCACCATAAACTTCGAATTCTGATCTTCTATATAATCTTGTTGTTCCAAAGTATTCTTCATCTCCATAGTGCTCTCTGGTATGGCTCTCTTGCAAATCTCTCCACTATAAATTTTGGTAAAATAATGAAACAGTGAATAGATTTTTACTATTGAAAAGACTTTATGAAATTAGATTTTAAATTCTCCCTCAGTTTTCAATTGTAAAAAACAAAGTCATGCTTTTTTTTTAAGGTTTTCGAAACCTCGGTGCGTCTATTAATAGAACGCACCGATGCATTTTTGTATAAAACATGTTAGCACTAGGAATCACCCTTAGACTGCAATGAGGATAATCCTAGTACCCATTAGTTTATATGTCACAATGAATAAATTTAAAGGGGGTCGAATGGGTGTAGACTCAAGATAATATCGTTCTAACTTGGAAAACTGGACCAACATGCACAAGCAGGTGAGGTCTTGATTAACTTCAATTAGTAAGTTGTAGTAAGGGTGAGTAGGAGGAATAACTAGAGAGAAGAATGTAGAGGTCTTCTATGGACATCTGGTCTTCCAGCAGCCTAAGGAGGAACAACTCAGAAAACAAGATCCTCTTGGATTCAAAGTTTCAGAAAAGGCTGAAGAACGTTACAACAGAACTGAAATCAAACCTACATTACAATACAGCCATAACAATCCATGTGAATCTTTCAATCATGGACACTCCAACATTAGAGGTAAACAAGATGGAAAATAAGCTGACTTAGATTAAACCAAAAGTCTCAAATCCTGTTACATAACCAAAAAACCAGAAGCTTCATCAAAATTTTACAATACGGGAGCCTAGCTCAACCATCGACCATTACAAAATATCAAAATGACTCTTATATACTCAAAACATATTTGCCACTACCAGCAGAGGCGTGCTCAATCTTCTCATCCAATGCCATACGTGTCTTCTCGGTCAGACTGTGCATGCAGTCTCCTTTGTGCATGCCTTCCCCTATCAGAGGCAAACTATTCTCTACCAGTCCTTTCTGGCTTTCCATTTATGCGACAAGACGTAGTTTTCAACTTCCGCCTCACTTCATTAACTGCCTTTTCTCAGGATTGAAACACGACTTAATTCCTAGGGGGAAGTCACACGATACTCTCGGATAGGATGCTATATAAACACGTGATTGCAGGGCCGTTCAAAGGTGGTTTGGGTTCACACCGCTTTTGAGCCCGCAATCCACCACCTTTTGCCACATATTACTTTTTCCAAACCATGGATTCAATTGCGGGACCGCTCAAGAAAATTATTGCCCGAGTACGTCGCATCCCCGCAATGGGCTGTGGCCATCGATCTTGTGATCATGGGCGAGGAATTACGCTCAATGACTCAAATTTTCCCTTGTCAGATCAATGGATCAGTTCTTCCCCTTTCGAATCGACAACTGGGATATTCTTCGGGACTTCGGGCTTCATCGTTTCTCATGGCGCTATACTTCATGCAATTTTGAAATCTTGAATACCCAGGGGCCGTTAATCTAGAATTCTCCTGGAATATCCACCCCTGAAAAAATTCAACTTGTCTATTTGTATTTTAAGCCCGAAATGAGCTGCTCTACATGCTGCGCTCAGACGCTTCCTATGCAGACCATGAACTTGGACGACCTACTTCCCTTGAAAACTATATGTGATAACATTTGGCTCCACAGGGGATGGCATGCTCCCTACGAGCTACCAATAACAAGTAGTTCCAGTCCCCTTTTGCATTGGGCTATGGAGTCATGCTCAAAAAACATCCTGCTGAGGATTAAAGGCCGACAAGCACACTATCCTAACAAACGAAAGAAAAATACATGGGCTCTAAAGGAGCATATTTATGTACATTCCTATACTAATTGATTATTTACATAGTTCCAGGTGAAAGAAAACTTCCACCATAGCCATTCAAGTAACTTCCTAACTGGAAGATCCTTCACTCTGTCCGTGATTAGTAACAAATGATGTAATCGTGAAAACATAGCGGTTACATCCTTCATCTTTCCTTCTAATGATGAGGTTAGGATAAAGATGAGTGGCTTCAGAACATGAAGGAAATACAACTCCATGTATTCCTTCACAGGATCATAGGCCAAGCGACAAACTCTAGAAAATTTATAAAAGGCAACCTACTTTTTCACACAGCTGCTCACACATGGCTGAATATCTTTGGTAGGCATAGGTGGATTAGAAACTGATGCAGGCTGAATGACTTCAAATGATGGATACTCACTTATAGGATCTGGACATGAGATAAACTGCTTCTCCTGCTGCTCCTTTTCTTCTTCATGGCTCTCCCAAGGGTCAGATTCATAATCATCATAAACAGGACCCGTGGGAAAGCTTTTCTCTTCGATCTGCTTCTCATCATCTTCTGCAGGCCCGGGATGGCTGATTTCCTCATAATATTTTTCGTCAATGAACAGAGGATGGGACTTTGTAGTATGTTCTTGGAAATCCTTCATATCTAGCTCAAAATCTGTTTTGTAGCTATCATATACAGGCTGGATGCTCCCCAGGTCAATAAATTGTGATGCAAGGATCTACTACTCCTGGTTAAACTCTCGGGTTGTGTATTCTGTGTCAAGGCCAACTTCTGCATCATCCTTACAGTCTTCATAGTGATCAAATATAAGATAATATCTCTACTCATAATCACTAGAATATCAATAAAAAATGGGTTTCCTTTCATGTCTATGATCAACCTTTAAAACAATAATTTCATCAAGAATATAACTGTTAAAAATATCAATTTCAAGAATAGTAGTAACTGTGCTTCTATATTTTCATACACATGATTTTCATCAAGACAGGGCTGCTCATGGATACCTGCATCAAAGACAAAATTAGCCATAGTCTTT
>SNQJ01S0091659.1:21292-32181 GCA_010110895.2 Picea sitchensis | reverse complement strand
GATTTTATATTCCTCTTGTAGGTTTATCCCTCCCTTTACATTTGGAAGTTGTAGCTACCTTTGGAAGTCATTACTTCCCTTGAACAATAACTATTGATTATTTCTCATATATTGTCCATGGTGTATTGTCGAGTATTGGTGTAAGTCTTATACTATTGTTCATTTCTCATTTGATATAGTTGAATGGTTTAAGTATAAGTTGGAAAAGGTTTTAAATTGTACTTGATATTGATTCACCCCCCTCTCACTATCAACACATACACCCTCATTAGTAGAAAAAACTGCCACAACAATCCCTACGAGTTCTGTTAGGAAAAGGGAAAAAGAGACTGAAGAGCCTATAGTAAGTCAGCAGGATAAAAATAAATGGAAGAAACTCCAATTATCTCTAGAAGTGGTTGAAACTCCTAGTAAACCACTCACTGGGTCTACAACAAAGAGAATGTTTTGTATGCATACATCACAGGAAACTAGTGAGGCTCCAGAAGCCCTCATATAACCAACTCTCTCAGATGACAAAGACATTTAAATTATTGAGTTGCAAGAATAGTTGAAGAAGGCTCACTTTTCCATAGCAAAAATGCAACATGAAAATATGGAACAAAAGTATAAGTATCTAGAAGAGGACTTCATGAAAGATACCTCTGTGATAGGAGAAAGGTCATCATTATCAACTCCAACTGGTTCCAAAACAAGGAGTAAAGGGAAAGCAATAGAACCGACTCCATAGGTAAAGAAGATTCCTAAGCCTAGGGTGCCTATAACAAGTTCCTCAACTAGGCATTTGTTGCATCAAGAGGAAATCCCAGCACAGAGTCAGCCAACAGAAAGGAAAGGTGATGAGGGAAAGCACAGTTTCAAGAGGCTAAATAAACAACTCAGAAAAACACAAGATGTCATAACTCAACTCAGAGAGGGAGATAGGAAATTCAAGATGAAGTTTGTAGAACACCTAAGAGACTATGGACCTGCAATAGAACGTTACATCAATGGCGAGAAGAACCTTTCCATTACACACACAATTGAATATATTTTATCAATAGAATATCATTTTGAGGAAGGCGAATAAGACCCTAAATCAAATCTTGCAAAAGGTGGATATTGGAAAGAAGGGAAAACTAGAATTTCTAGTTGAAGGAATAGAGAACTGAACCACTTAAGATTGGTTGACACATTTTTGTCATTTTTCCATTTTGACTTCTTTTTGGAAAGGGTTGCATACATAAGCACATTATTATATCAAAGAGGCACTATTAATGGTGGTGATATTTTTTTCTTAAAGAGACCAAATGTAAACACAGAATTACAGTTGCAAAACAACTTTGTTGCACAACTATGCCAGTCTAATTTTTAAAAGAGTAAGAAGAGGTTTAACTGTCAATTTTTACTCAAGTTTTATCATAGGGGAAATCAAAACTAAAGATACAACAACTGTAAGTAGGTGCATCAGTCAGAGGTAAATTTGAGCTCAATATTTACAGTTTTATGTATGTTAGGGTTTGATGATTTGGGAATCAAATGGAAATTTGGAGGAGCACTAAAGAGCTCTAAGAAGCCACATCATTCTCATATGATTAAAATCACCTTCAGACAATGGAAACTATCAATCAAATATCGAAAGTAAATATGATATGACAAAAATTATATTGTTGTGTGAACTCTGTTGCGTCTCTCCTATAGATGGTGGTTGTGCAGCGAACTTGCTCTGCAATTGTGACAGAATGACCAGAAAACCTCCAAATAAGCTTGAATGGTTCGTCAGGTGTGCCAGTGTATGTCCAACAGACATCTGAGTTGGAAATCATGTTTTTGGGTTTTATTTATCATTATATCAATTTGTTATAGTTTAATTAAATGATTCCAAGTCGACTCCTTCTTTTTAGCAATTCGTTAAAGATTTCATGTTGATTATGTGCAGTTGTTAGCACTATTGTAGGATCATAGTTCGATTTGAATTTGATACTATAGACATATGTTTTTGTATATACTCATGCATCCATGAGAACTAAGGGGTTGGCAAGTGTGTAAGGGAATACTATTGAACATATTGTAATCTTTCTCTGTTGTTAATGAAAATTGTTGGATCAAAAGTCCTTGAGTTTTGACCACAGAGATGCATATGATTGTGATATTTTATGCATGTGATTTATTATTCTTTGCTTTCATGTCTTATACTTGATATTGCATGGTTTATTCTCTATGTTTATGTGAAATATATGTATCAGAACTCATCTTTATCAGATGCTCTATTGCATGTAGTTTGAGTTGTAGTTATGCTATAATTTCCTTAAGATTCATCCTTGTTAGATTCCTTGAGGGATTATTATTTTGTTTGTAACCTACTATCTAAAACACATTTATTTTTCTTAGAATATTACTTTCTATATTTCCTATATTCATTAATTTCTTAAATCTACCAAGTATCCAACAAATCTTTTCATTGACTTTCGACTTTAGTGACTCCATAGCCCAATGTAGTTTCTTTCCATATTGCCACTAACCCTATAATTTCATTTTATCTTAGAGATATAGCCTTTGAGTTAAACCAAATCAATCCTTTCAATGATTGATTTTAAGAGATAGATCCCTCTATGGTTGAAAAGGCTAGCTTCCAGCCACAAGTTGGTTTTAAGGTTACTCTTGTGCCTATTTCCTTTCAGCCAAGGAAATTACAAAGAGATTACATGTAGAATAATATAATTCCATGTAATAAAGGAAAATTTTAATAAGTCGTAGAAATAAGGAGGAATAATTCAAATGTAACAAGACTTAATAGAAGATTTCGCTTCTAGAAGGATCTTCCCTAGATTGTTCTTTTGTATAGATAGATTTAGTATAAATAGGAATAGAGGGTATGATAAATATTTTCTTGGAGATTATTGTAATAGAGATCTTCTATGATGGAGGTTTCCCCCTCGAAGAGGCAAGTGAACATTTCTATCATTAATCAAGGTGATATTTTGGCTTTATTATGGTATTTTTCTAGTTATATCATTGTTTCTCTGCCATTTCTCTGCTAAAATATTTCTATTCTACATACTATTTTATATCTAGAATACTACACTCTTTTAATGAGATTCCTCTCACTCTCAACATTATATAAAGTGGCAATATAAAAATTTTAAAGAGTCCTTCTCACTCTCATAATTTACAATGAGTAGCTTACAAGCCTGCTAATAGAATTTAGGAGATATCTACATATTCATATTACATTTACAAATATACATATTTACAATGAAATTTTTAGATGGTTTACTTATGGACTGAATCTTCCCATTGTAATAAGAGAAGTCTCGCAACTTCTGACCTCTGAAAATTCCTATGATGCCGATGTTGAATTTGACATTGAATCTGATGCACAATCAGATGTTGAATCTAAGAAACCATTAGACCAAACTATATGTCTTCCTAGTAACCTATATAAACTCTCTTTGTTAATATTAAGAACTATTGTTGTGTCTGGAGCAACTTCCCTTGGATACACAATTACTTGGCCATTCTGGAATGCGACTGCATAGACTTCAACTTCAAAAGCCACAAATGAGAGTAGGTTTACTTTTAAGTCTGGAACATACAACATATGTTCTATTCCCATATATCCTCTGACTCAAGATGGAACCTTACATATCCATACCCTCTTATTGCTTGGCTGGTGTTGGTTACAGATCATACACAACAATTTGTGTTGGACTCTAAGAATGTCAAGAATACTTGTCTCATCCTAGTCATGTGGCAAGATGAGCCACTATCCATGAACCATTTATCAATGTCTTCATATATCACTTTTCCAAGACCAACCATTAGGAAGTATTATTTCCAAAACCTTTCTGTAAGACCATTTACTTCATCTGGAGGTACTTCTTATCTTCTTTCAAGTGTATTTACATATTTTCTATTCTACTTCAGACATAAATGCGAGTAAAGTATCCATCACTTCTCGATCTAATGTCCACTCTTACCACAATAAGAGCAGAGTGTCTTGTTTCCATGTTGGAACTATGATCCCTTCTTACCATTCCCCATTTTCCTTTGGTTTGAGAAATGTATTTACCTTTAACCTTCTTCTTGGAGGGATTATCTTCCACAGACTATCTTCTTCAACACTTCTCCACAAATCGGATACTAGTTCCATTGTTAGGGTCCTAAACCACAAATAGGTAGAACAATATATTCAGATGTAATAAAGGTCAATATTAATAAGGCCTTTCAATAAAATAGAATAAGGCAGATGTAAGAAGACCTAATAGAAGCTTCCACTTCTAGAAGTATCTTCCTCTAGACGCTTCTTTTTAGTATAAATAGGAGTCGAGGGTATGAGAAACCTAGCTTGGATATTATTGTAATAGAGCTTTGATCAACTGGAGGTTGCCCCCTCGAAGAGGCCCGTGAACATTGCTTTAAGATTCAAAGTGTTATTTCTGTTATTATTCTCTTATCATTTCAGTGCTATTGTGGTGAATGTTCTGGTTATATTGTTGTTATTCTGCCATTTCTAGAATTTTATTTATGTTCTGCATACATTTTATATCTGGTATATTATTAGTGGTATCAGAGAACTTTCCCCGGCAGAAAGTGTGGATTAAATTTTGTTTTCAGGGTAGAGATGTATTCCAATGTCTTTAATCCATAGATATCTATCATTATGTGCATAAACTTGTGGTTGAGGGATTCATACATGCAGGAAATACAAGTGGTACTTACGTTCACATCTATTGGACACTCTTGTAACCTCTGTTGGTGCCCCTTCAAGTGGTAGTGCATCAGACAACACCTGTGTACGGATCAACCTAGATTACCTGAAGCCCTCTTTAGATAAACCGAACAACCGCTTAACTGTTGTAGTGTCACCGAGAACAACACTCAGGAAGATACTCTCTAGTACCTGGGTAGTTGGGTAGTATGGCTAAGGGTACAATCTATCCTCCTTAGCTAGTGCCCTAAGATATTGGGTTGAGTACTACCGTTGGACCCCTCACGTATATCAGAGAGCTATAGCACAGGGAAAACCCTTGTCTGTAGAACCCTTGAATACCTAATCCTTAGGGATATAAACATAAACAAATTAAAAAAGACAAGATCTATTTCCACGCAACTGTGTTCGGGTTGCCAAGTAAATACACATTTCTTTCTAGTTAAGCATTTGGGCATTCTCTCTGTAGTATTCTTCATACCAGAGTCTGGAAAATGTTTCACCGTTATTTGATACCTATTCCATTGGATTCATCTCTTCACCCTTATCACGCTCATCCATATCATTTTTTCAACAAATTTTTTTACCTCGCCTGCTCCTTTTTCGTTCCCCCATCCTCATGGCCCATACCCATAGCCAAGACTTGGAAGCTTGCTTCAACACCTTGCAATATGGTCTCATTGAAACCCAACAAGAAATGAAACAACTCAGTGCCAATTTTGTAGCCATCAATACAACCATGCAGTCCTCAATGGAGGAAACCAAACAAGACCTCACCACCCAACTTGAATCAGTATTTTCGGCACTCTACACCAAAATGCATATCCCTATAGATAACCCTTCATCTTCCTCACCTCCACATATTGAAGGTGACCATTCCTCTCATTCCAATAACTTTCAAAACCATCACTTTCAACGTGACCTACGCCTTCTGTGGGTGGATGTGACCAAATTTGATGGCTCGGACCCCACTAGTTGGGTAACCCAAATGGAACATTATTTCTCTTTATACAACATTACAGATGACTTGTCCAAATTCCGGTATGGTGTTCTCCATCTAGATCAAGAATGATAGCAATGGTGGAAATGGAGAAAAACTCGTCAAGGGTATATTGCTTGGACACACTTTGTGGTAGATATTTATGAATGCCTTGACACTGACACCAACCATTTGGGTCGTTTGACAAAGTTGAAACAATTAGAAATAGTGGCAGACTTTATAGCTTCCTTTGAGCTCCTGGATTTTAGAACAGAGGGAATGTATGATGCATTTTTCCAAGAGTGTTTTATCAATGGCCTCAAGGATGCGATTCCGGCCCATGTCCTCATAGCTTGGCCTCAGAGTTGGGTGGAGGCTACTAAAAGAGCTAAAGAAGCACAACATGTTGTATCTTCTCAAAACCAAAAACCCTCCTTTATCCCTCTCCCTAAACTAGTAAATCCCACTACTCCCTTTGCTCCACTAAAGATCCAAAAATTGACCAGGGCTAAAATGGTTGAATGCGAACTCAAATGCCTTTGTTATAACTATGATGACAAATATTTCCTGGGCCACAAGTGTAAAGAAAAAAATCATTTTATGGCCATCTCCAAGGATATTTTGGAAGAGGATGTAGAAACTCCCCTTGTGTCTAAGTCACCTGAATCCACTGACATAACCCCTCCCTCAGACCCTCCCGAAATAGTACCGGTCATTTCCCTCAATGCTCTCACTGGCTTCTCTGCTCCCCAAATCCTCAATATAATAGGTTACATCAAGCAATGGAAGGTCATTATTCTGGTTGATAGTGACAACACCCATAATTTTATTCATCGCCGCATTGCCCAAGAAACTCATTGTTGCATCCATGCCATCAATAATTTCCAAATCATGATTGCCAATGGTGGTTCCATGAAATGTGGAGGTCATTGTGAAAATGTGTGTCTCCAAATTGGTGACTACAACCTGAAATCCCATATGTTTTCTATCGACATGGGAGGTTGTGACATTGTGTTGGGTGCAGACTGGCTAAGGACTTTGGGTCCCATTCCCATGGATTTTAAATACTTAACCATGCAATTCAACTAGGAGGGCCACCAATATAAGTTCCAAGGCATCATCGTTGGTTCACTTGAGATCATTAGTTCCCATCGCATGGAAAAGCTTCTAAAAAAAGGTCATTATGGTGTTATCACCCAACTCCATGCCATATAAGCAACAGAGACACCCTCGGTCCCACAAGACTTCCAAGACATCCTTTCTAAAAAACAATTGGTCTTTTCCACTCAACAAGGACTCCCTCCTTCCTATGGTGTTCATGATCATTCCATTCCCCTTGTACCCGAAATCCTTCCTCCGAATATTCATTTGTATCGTCACCCCTTTTCCCAAAAAAATGAAATTGAGAAAATGGTCCAGGAACTCGTTAATGCATGCGTTATCCACCCTAGTACAAGCCCCTACTCTTCTTCTGTGGTCATAGTCCTAAAGAAATAAGGTTCTTGGAAAATGTGTCCTAAATTCCATGCCCTCAACAAACTTACCGTCAAAGACAAATTCCCCATTCCTGTCATTGATGACCTCCTGGATGAATTGAGTGGCGCCCAATTCTTCACTAAACTAGATCTTCATTCGGGCTACCACTAGTTACGTATGAAAGAGGCAAACATTCCCAAGACTTCCTTTAGAATTCATGAGGGCCACTATGAGTTTTTGGTCATGCCTTTTGGCTTGTGTAATTCCCCCTCCACCTTCCAAAGCCTCATGAATTATGTCTTCCATCCTTTTCTCCACTATTTTGTCTTATTTTTCTTTGCTGATATCCTCATCTATAGAAAAAATTGGACATACCATCTTTCTCATGTGGATCAAGTTCTCCATCTACTCTCTCAGCACCAAATTTTACTGAAACAGTCTAAATGTGCTTTTGGTGCCTCAGAAGTAGAATACTTGGGTCATATGGTTGGTAAGGATGGTGTCAGGGTGGATCCTAAAAATATTGAAGCTATAAAATACAGGCCACATCCAAAGACTCTTAAGAGCTTGCATGAATTTCTGGGCTTAGCAGGGTATTATTGCAAGTTTGTTAAGAACTATGGCTAGATTGTAGCACCTCTCACTGCTCTCCTAAAAAAGAACTCTTTCACTTGGACTCCAGCCACTGCTCAATATTTTCAAACCTTGAAGATGTCCATGTGCACCACTCCAATCCTTGCCCTTCTCGATTTCACAAAGACCTTTGTGTTGGAATGTGATGCCTCAGGGAAAGGAATTGGTGTTGTCCTTATGCAAGAGGGTCAACCTTTGGCCTTTAACAACAAGAAACTATCTAAAAGAAATCTGGGCAAATCCATCTATGAAAAGGAAATGTTAGATATTCTACATGTCATCGATCTGTGGCTCCCTTAACTATTGGGGAAACATTTCCAAATTAAGACATACCATCAAATCCTCAAGTATTTTTTGGAACAATGCATTTCCTCCCCAAAACAACAAAAATGGGTGACTAAGCTCTTTGGATATGATTATGAGATCATTTACAATAAAGGAAGAGACAATGTGGTTGTATATGCATTTTCTCACAAATATGAAGATGAATGATCCCTTTTTTCTCTTTCATTCATTGTCCCAGATTGGCTCCAAGCCGTTCGTCAAGAATGGCTACAATATCCCAAAAGTTTACAGTTGATCCAACAATTGCAATCCAATGCTCCAACTTCCCTAGGGTACTCTTGGCTCCATGATGAACTTTGATACAAAGGTTGTTTGTATTTAAGTAAACAATCATAGCTTAAATCCATGGTACTTTCTGAGCTTCATGCTACACCCACCGCAGGGCACTCCAGGTTCACCAAAACCTATGACAGGGTCAAACGTTCCTTTTTGTGGGATGGTATGAAATAGGAAATTTGTAATTTTGTCACTGAATGTGATGTATGTCAACGCAACAAGGGAGAAACAATCAAATCTCTGGGCACACTACAACAACTCCCAATTCCACCTCCTATTTGGAAGGATATCTCTATGGATTTTATTACCGGCTTGCCCAAATCAGGAAATAAATTAGTCATCATGGTGGTTGTTGATCACCTTTCCAAGTATGATCATTTTTGTGCCCTTCAACACCCGTTTACAACATCCATGGTGGCTCAAATTTCATGGATCAGGTCTTCAAGATTCATGGCATGCCGCACTCTATTGTTTTTTATTGCGACCCAACTTTCACAAGCAATTTTTGGCAAGAACTATTCAAGATACAAGGGACTGAATTGCATCTCAACACAACTTATCATCCCTAGACTAATGGTCAAATGAAAGTTGTCAATAAGTGTTTGGAAACATATTTGAGGTGTTTTGCCTCGGAAAAGAAAAATCAGTGGGCTCAATGGTTACCCTTAGCTGAATGGTGGTACAACACTTCATACCATATAGCTACACACATGAATCCTTTTGAAGCAGTATATGGACAGAAGCCACCTTCAGTTCTATCATACTTACCAGGTACCTCGAAGGTCCAGGCGGTTGACCTAACACTTATAGCTCGAGAGGCTATTCTTCGTACACTCAAAGAGAATTTGGTCATGGCACAGAATTGCATGAAGCAACAAGCAAATCAAGATCTCTCTGAAAGTCAATTTGCAGAAGGGGATTAGGTGTTTCTTTGACTACAACTTTACAAGAAAGCTTCCCTCAAGGCCAAGCATTGTCAAAAGCTAGCACCCAAATTTATGGTCCTTATACTCTTCTCAAGCATGTGGGACAAGTATCCTATCAATTATCTTTTCCCATCCATTCAAATCTACATCCTATTTTTCATGTTTCATGCTTAAAGAAGGTGATCGGAGCTAAGTGCCAAATTCAAACCAACCTTCCAGAGTTAGCTGAAGAAGGATCCATTTGTCTATAGATAGAAGTAGTTTTTGACCAGCGTGATCATTGCCTACGTCAGAGAACCATCAAGGAAGTGCTAGTCCAGTGCAAAGATATAACTCTAGCAGATTCCACTTGGGAACCAAATACCATTCTGCAACAATTTCCTCATCTCAAGCCTTGAGCCAAGGCTTTTTTTAAGGGGGCAGACATGTTAGGGTCCTAAACCGCACATAGGTAGAAAAATATATTCAGATGTAATAAAGGTCAATATTAATAAGGCCTTTCAATAAAATAGAATAAGGCAGATGTAAGAAGACCTAATAGAAACTTCCACTTCTAGAAGGATCTTCCTCTAGATGCTTCCTTTTAGTATAAATAGGATTCGAGGGTATGAGAACCCTAGCTTGGATATTATTGTAATAGATCTCTTCTCAATTGGAGGTTGCCCCCTCAAAGATGCCCGTGAAGATTTCTTTCAGATTCAAAGTGTTATTTCTATTATCATTCTTTTATAATTTCACTGTTATTGTGGTGAATGTTCTGGTTATATTGTTGTTATTCTGCCATTTCTAGCATTTTATTTCTGTTCTGCATACATTTTATATCTGGTATATTACATCCATAGGAAGCACATGGATAACTAGACCATTCACCAGTGGGAAAAATATTCATTATTTCTCCTATAGCATGCACATATTTCTCTAGAGATGTATTCCACATGTTAACTTTCTATAGACTAGAAGGAAAGGCTAACTTCTTATTAAGGACATTTTCATCTCAAGTTTTATTTTCTTCAACTACCCTCGAGCATTGTCCATTTTGACAAGACAAGGAATAATATGAGGAGTCATATTTCTTTATCATGCATTTTGAAAGAGGTGGTCTGATCTAGGTGGATATTGGGGGCCACCCACCTTTTCCAAATGGCTCAAAACAGTTTTCTAGCCATTTTGGCAATTTACTATTTTTAGCAGGTTTTAACTTCCGAGGCCATTTTGAGGGCCTAAATGAAGTTTTTTTGATATCGAGGTTCTTAATACTATCATAAGGCATATTGAGCCCCCAAAATGAATCTCCTCGATGATACCTTTCCAACGATCTATCACACACCTAAAAGGGAGATCGTATGCAAAAGTTACGACCCTGGGAAGTTGATGCACCAACTTACCCAAACGGGGCCCACATGACTTTTGGCGCTTCATCTCCTAGGGTTAGGTTTTTGGATATCCAAGACTTTTGGAATTCCCGATTATTGTAAAAAGGCCTCCAGAGCCTCATTGTAATCATCTTCTTGCGAATGCAAGTAGCCGTCACATCTCTTCTCAGAGATAAGCTACCACCATTCTA
>SNQJ01S0091658.1:23299-37593 GCA_010110895.2 Picea sitchensis | reverse complement strand
TATATAATATATATTTTAATATATATAATATTTTATTATCTTAACATATATATATTATAAAATATAATATACATTTTAATATATAATATATTATAATTTTTTGTGTGTTAACATATATATTATATAATATATATTGTAATTTATATAATATTATAATATATATTTTAATACATATAATATTTTAATGTGTTAACATATATGTTATAAAATATATAATATATATTTTAATTTATATAATATTTTAATATGTTATGACATGACACATCCAAAACCTCAACATCACTATTCATTTCTTCTTCTATATTTGGAAATGTAAATTTTAAAAAACATTTTTATTGTGGTGGTGTAATAATTGTTATATATGTTGTACAATCAATTAGAATCTGTTGTTATTGATTATGCAATTAATTTTAAATATTGAAATACGTGAAGGCAACAATAAGACTTGAAATATTAACCAATTAGAAATGAGAAAAAAAATTATTTTTACTATATCAAAAAATATATATTTATTTTCTTAAGTTAAACATTACATTTTACAAACAAATTTAAAATATAAAGCAAATTAATGTCAAATCAATAGCAAACTCATTGTTATAGTCATGCATTGGCAGGGACTAATAAGTGCACTTTGAGGTTGTGATTTATAGACACCATCGTACTCCCACATAAATTGTTTGTCGAGAAAGCCATCACAAATTCCAAGGGGCACTTCGTCACACCAAATTTCAAGACTTGATAAATATTAAAACATGCATTGTTATGTGTTTTACAAAATTGTTTTCCTTGATTCATCCAACCAACAATGTATGGTTGTGGATATGGCTTAGTAGTTAAGCCTTTAGTGCCTATGTCATATGCAATCAAATTCCTTTGGCTATCATTCTCAAATATGAAATGTAAAGGATTATGGTTTACCCATAGCTATAAATCAGACAATTGCTTGTACTCTTCCTTTGGATTTGTTGGATTGTTAAAGTGGGATTTTCTTACATGGTGAGAACTACAAAGCTAGACTCTTTGGATTGAAACTCCAACACTTTTTTTCCTACACTGAGGATTGGCTTCAAATTTACACTAGAAAAGACTTTTGAATGTAGTATTCTTCAATGGAGTGCATAGAAGACTTGTGGAAATTTCACCATTTCCTAATTTTAATCTTCTAATTACTTTAAGCTTGGTGTTGTCCCTGTTGGTTGTGGAGCCTGATTATCTTCTTGATTCATAAGTTTGTTTCATATGTACTTGGACCCCACCCCCTAACGAGGGGGTGCGGGGGGGCTTTCTCCCCACAACTATCGCCATGGGGGTCCAAGGGGGGGAAACAATTTTTGTAGCCCCCCCCCGGTGGGGGATTCGGGGGAAATGCCCCCGAAGTGAAATATTGGGAAAATTTTCCTTGTAAAATATTGTAATTTCGTAGTCAATATGGATCATTCATTATAAGGTCGCAGATCTGACAATAGAAGTTATTTTTATGGTTTTTTTCCCTATAAGGAAATCGTCTTTTATGAGGGAATCGTATTGTGGTTGTGTATTATCATGAATATTGTATTTTGAGAGAGGAGACCATGAGAGAAAGAAGAGGAAGTTACAACGAGTGTGTTGTAGGTTGTATCCCTTCATTTTGTTGGATAATAATAAGGAAGGACCTGTCAATTTCTCTAGTGGACGTAGCCCACACTGGGTGAACCACATATATGTGTCTCTATTTTATTGTGTATCTTCTATTTTTTATTTCCGCATTTGTTTTATTTTATTGCTCTGCGATCTTGTTTTTCTAACAGTCCCTTATGTTGAGATTGCAGATACTAATCATATGATTACGTAGCTTTGCGTTTGGGATTATGGTAGTTTATATTACATATATACCATTTGAGTTTCCCTTGGTGTGAATCTCATTCTTGAACTTCTCCTTTAACTTCACTATAAATAAATAGACACCTCATGGAGTATTAATAGTAAAAATCATCTTAATATGGATGTAAAGGTGTAAATTGCTTGTTTACTTGAGAAATTTATTATGATTTATGTTATGAATACCTAGCTCAATTATTAGACTATGGAATTCATCTATGTATTCTTGGATAGTTTTCTCACAATGTCAATGTAGTTGTGGCCACTTCATGTACATGTCATCATAATGCTTGAGTGAGTAATATGTATTGTGTAATGCTTCAACAAACCTTTTCCATGTATTATTGTTAATGACATTAATCCTTGTACTGTTAATTGTGTGATTTGCCCCAAAATAGCTCATAACCACAAATTTTAAAGTTATGAAGGTTATTTTATCTTCATAAATGTTAAAAGTATTCCCCAATAAGTATTTTCCTCTCATCAATGAAAGTAGTAACCAAGTAGTAACCAATCATCAAGAGATTTCCCATTGAAATTTCCTTCAAATTGTGGGACATCCATGTCAACTTACACTTTGAAGGGTGAATGGTCTCCAAATAAACCATTAACAAATTTTGAAGGTAGAGGAGATATAATTTGCTACAAGATCTAAATGAACTTCCCATACACATATTTCCACTTATTTAGTTGATCTTTATCAACCATAAACTTAATGCAAAGGAATAAACGTCATTGTGAGCACTTGCATTGGTTTGTGTCACCATCTGAGATTGGTTTTGGACTAAATAAAAGTGGTGTAAGGGGAACCTTGTGCTTGTTGATGTTTGGACAACATTGGGAAGACATTCTCCTAGATTACTCATTAATAATTTAATTATTAATTATTAAATAATATATATAATAATAATAATAAATAGTTATTTATTATCCAAGGGACGCATCCTTACATGGATGGTCACCATATGTTCTCTATATATGAAACACTCATCATTGTAATAATACATCAAATCTTAGATATCATCTCATAGAAATTCAACATGGTATTAGAGTGGGACTAGGCTCGACTCCCTCATGGGAGGCCCCGGGAAAATAAGAGATAGTTTGTGTTTTGTGAAGAGCTTTGGAATGTGTGTGAAAAGAAGAGAGACTACTTGGCACCTGCGTCTTTGGAAATTTTTCAAAATGGATAATGAGAATTCTAGGAATACATACATAGAGGGTATCAATTGTTTGGTTGCCAATTCGTTGAGGCAATTAGATCTTTTCAACATGAGCACACTCCATAGGAAAATTAGTAGGTTATGGCACTCCATTTCTTGTAATTATCTTATGATTCCACTATTTTCTATGTTGATAGCACAGTACAAGCCACAGACTCCAAACCCACCTATAAGTTTGTCTAGCAATAAGACGTACACATATGGAGACCAATTTCAGAGCAATTTGTACAAAGTTTTGCATGATCTTGTTCAGAACATGCCTATGACAAGGTTGAATGTTTCTTCTTATGGAGAATCTCCCAACAGATTTTATGGGCTTCTCCAGTGTAGGGGAGATGCATCGCAAAAGGAATGTTATGATTGTTGTCTGAATATAAGGTATAATGTTTGTACAATGTGCCGCAACAATATTGAATATTGATTGTGGTTGTTTATGTGTGAATTGCATTAGCGGAGCTACAACACCTTCATTTCCAATTCCTCAATAGAGACACCTTTTCTGGGTGCAGTTGTTGATTTTAGCTATGTAATTGAATTTTTTGGGACAAGTGTTCTTATGGTTTTTCAGTTGTGTTAATGATATTCCTACCCATGCTAACCCTAAACATAATGTTGACAATGATATCACTCAATAAGGAGTAGGGATTAATGCATACCACGGCTTATCTCACGTTGAAATTGGAGAACTAGTCCAAGTAAAATATAAAATTATGAAATATAGGATGAGGATTGTGTACGCCTCTTAGTCACTTCTTTCACTTGGGTTACATAGACCAGTGGCTGCCATATCAAGCTACGTGTCCCTTGTGCAGAGGTTCTACTTGTCGTAATACCCATGGAAGATAAGAGAGGAGCCTATTATCAATTCATATGTAAAATTAACAAAACTGTATTATTGGTTTGTGGGTTTGGAAATTGTAGCATTGCAGTAGACTATTTCGTTCAGTATGGCTTTTCTATAGAAGTGTTGATTCTTAGTGTTGATTCTCATTGTTGAGTAGATCAAATCCTCCATGTGTTAATATTTATGTATTTGAAAATTGTATATGGTGGCCATGGTTTCCTGCAAGACAAGGATATTGGACTTACACATCACTCAGATTATGTAATATGCACATTGATGGTTTGAGTCTTAGAGCAGGACTATTCCTTTGGACACGTCAATTAATGGATTGTTGTTGAAGAAGGCATATGTGTGGTCGACACTATATTATGAATCCTTGGAAGAATTTGTGAGTATACATTGCTCGTAGAATTGAGGGAAATTCAATGGTGACTTCCAAGTGGATCTACAAGATCAAGCATGCAACAAACAACAGCATCGAAAAGTAAAAAAGCATGGTTGGTGTGGCAGTAGTCATTTTGGACTAGGGTTCTCCTAGAAAGAGGGAGCTAGTTGGCTCATGCAGAGAGGTAGACATGGAGGTCAAGATATTCCAACAAGATGTCAAGGAGAGACATTTCCATACATGATGCTCAGAGATAGGAAGTCTCTAGGAGAAATATACCTCCACGACTAGATCATACCAAATAGCAGAGGCAGTTCTAGTGTATGTAGAGGCACTCCTAGAGAGGGAGGTAGTACTACATCCAGAGGGAGCAGAGATTGAGTTACCTCTGGAGAAGGAGGAAGAGCTACCTTCAATGTCAGAGGGAGTAGAGACAGAGGAGGAGTCACCTCTGGCTCCAAAGGGAGTGTTGATGTTTGAGACAACATCGTGAGACATTCTACCCGGAGGGTCCTGTATGGATTAGTAGGGGGGAATGTAGATGTCATCCTGAAGTGATTCATATGGTTAGATGAAGGAACCAAGACATTGGTTTCATGAGGAAACCTTGATATGTCTTGGGGGACATTGGTTCCATGAGGTAACCTCAATGTGTCCTAGAGATGTTTGAGGCAGCGTCATAAGACATTCTCCCCAAAGAGTCTTGTATGGACTAGTAGGAGGGAATGTGGACTTCATCTTGATGTGCTTCAGATGCTCAGATGAAGGAACCGAGACATTGGTTTCACGAGGAAACCTCAATTTGTCTTGTGAGACATTGGTTCCATGATGGAACCTCGATATGTCTTAGACATGTGTTCCATGAGGGAACCACAAGATGTCTAGTATGGACACATTTCATGAGTGAAACCTGAGGTTGGACACTTCAAGATATTNTTGATTTTAGCTATGTAATTGAATTTTTTGGGACAAGTGTTCTTATGGTTTTTCAGTTGTGTTAATGATATTCCTACCCATGCTAACCCTAAACATAATGTTGACAATGATATCACTCAATAAGGAGTAGGGATTAATGCATACCACGGCTTATCTCACGTTGAAATTGGAGAACTAGTCCAAGTAAAATATAAAATTATGAAATATAGGATGAGGATTGTGTACGCCTCTTAGTCACTTCTTTCACTTGGGTTACATAGACCAGTGGCTGCCATATCAAGCTACGTGTCCCTTGTGCAGAGGTTCTACTTGTCGTAATACCCATGGAAGATAAGAGAGGAGCCTATTATCAATTCATATGTAAAATTAACAAAACTGTATTATTGGTTTGTGGGTTTGGAAATTGTAGCATTGCAGTAGACTATTTCGTTCAGTATGGCTTTTCTATAGAAGTGTTGATTCTTAGTGTTGATTCTCATTGTTGAGTAGATCAAATCCTCCATGTGTTAATATTTATGTATTTGAAAATTGTATATGGTGGCCATGGTTTCCTGCAAGACAAGGATATTGGACTTACACATCACTCAGATTATGTAATATGCACATTGATGGTTTGAGTCTTAGAGCAGGACTATTCCTTTGGACACGTCAATTAATGGATTGTTGTTGAAGAAGGCATATGTGTGGTCGACACTATATTATGAATCCTTGGAAGAATTTGTGAGTATACATTGCTCGTAGAATTGAGGGAAATTCAATGGTGACTTCCAAGTGGATCTACAAGATCAAGCATGCAACAAACAACAGCATCGAAAAGTAAAAAAGCATGGTTGGTGTGGCAGTAGTCATTTTGGACTAGGGTTCTCCTAGAAAGAGGGAGCTAGTTGGCTCATGCAGAGAGGTAGACATGGAGGTCAAGATATTCCAACAAGATGTCAAGGAGAGACATTTCCATACATGATGCTCAGAGATAGGAAGTCTCTAGGAGAAATATACCTCCACGACTAGATCATACCAAATAGCAGAGGCAGTTCTAGTGTATGTAGAGGCACTCCTAGAGAGGGAGGTAGTACTACATCCAGAGGGAGCAGAGATTGAGTTACCTCTGGAGAAGGAGGAAGAGCTACCTTCAATGTCAGAGGGAGTAGAGACAGAGGAGGAGTCACCTCTGGCTCCAAAGGGAGTGTTGATGTTTGAGACAACATCGTGAGACATTCTACCCGGAGGGTCCTGTATGGATTAGTAGGGGGGAATGTAGATGTCATCCTGAAGTGATTCATATGGTTAGATGAAGGAACCAAGACATTGGTTTCATGAGGAAACCTTGATATGTCTTGGGGGACATTGGTTCCATGAGGTAACCTCAATGTGTCCTAGAGATGTTTGAGGCAGCGTCATAAGACATTCTCCCCAAAGAGTCTTGTATGGACTAGTAGGAGGGAATGTGGACTTCATCTTGATGTGCTTCAGATGCTCAGATGAAGGAACCGAGACATTGGTTTCACGAGGAAACCTCAATTTGTCTTGTGAGACATTGGTTCCATGATGGAACCTCGATATGTCTTAGACATGTGTTCCATGAGGGAACCACAAGATGTCTAGTATGGACACATTTCATGAGTGAAACCTGAGGTTGGACACTTCAAGATATTCGGGTGTCCATTATACATTCATATACCCAAGGAGAAAAGGACCAAGCTATACCCTTTAGGAAGAAAGGGTACATTTGTGGGGTACAATGAGCCTTCGAAGGCATATTGGATCTACAACCCTGATCAAAGATAAATTGAGGTGAGAAGAGATGTTACCTTTGAGGAGGAGGTATCCTTTCATGATATCTAGAGAATCTCACATGGAGATTGATAGTGAGAGATAGGAAAAGATGGTTCCTTCTCCCCCTCACCCTCCAATAGTTCAGAGGGAGACAGTTGAGACTATTGATCCAATTGATCTCGTTGATCTTGTAGCTCCAGTTGATGTTCCCAAAGATATTACATTAGGTCAGAAGAGACCTACATGGGCTCATCAGACTATGCAAGAGTCAGAAGGACATGCAACTCCTCATGGTACCTTTTGAGAAAGCAAGAGACCTCGGAGATATTTGTGCTATGTCGCAACTATGAGCCACATCATTTATTCTGAGCCTTCATGTTATGAGGAGGGATCTAGTCAACCAGTATGGAGAGATGCCATGATGGAGGAGGATCAGTCCATCATGAAGAATGATGTGTCGGATATTGTTATGAGACCTAAGGGGAAGTTTGTAGTGATTTCCAAGTGGATCTATAAGATCAAACACACATCTTATGGGAGCATCGAGAAGCAAAAAACAAGATTTGTTGCTAGAGGATTCTCTCATGTGGAGGGAATAGATTATGAGGAGACATTTTCTCTTGTTTCTCGATACACTTCTATCCGAGCGATTATTTCCCTTGCAATATCAATGGGTTGGAGACTACTTCAAATGGATGTGAAGACATCCTTTCTCAATGGAGAGATTGAGGAAGAATTATATGTTGAGAAGCCATATGGTTTTGTGATACATGAGAAGGAGTCTCATGTGTGCAGGTTGAAGAAAGCCTTGTATGGACTCAAGCAGACACCTTGAGCTTGGTATGCAAGGATTGATGGACACCTGATGAGTTTGGGCTTCAACAAAAGTGTTGTTGATCCCAACCTTTACTACAAGACTGGAGTCCATGATTTTGGTCCTCTACGTTGATGTTTTATTCCTCACCGATACAGAGAGCCTTATTGTGAATGCAAGTATGTGTTGGCCTCTGAGTTTGAGTTGAAGGACCTTGGTATGATGCACTACTTCTTGGGACTAGAGGTGTGGCATAGAATTGATGAGATCTTCCTGAGTCAAGGGAAGTACATAGTTGAGATATTGAAGAAGTTTGGGATGTTGAATTGTAAGCCCATGGATACACCAATGGTGGTGAATCTAAAGAAACTAAGTGTGTCTTCTTTTGATTCCAACGAGATTGATCTGAACCTGTACATACAACTGATTGGATCATTGATGTATCTGGTTAACACCAGACTAGATATTTGCTATGTAGTGAGTGCACTTAGCCAATTTATGAGTCAAGTGAGACAGACACACTGGATTGTTGTGAAGCATGTGTTGAGATACCTGTGAGGCACAGTTGGACATGGTCTGAGATATTCTTCCAGTATTGGCATGAGATTGTAGGGATACACTGACTTTGATTGGGAAGGGAGCGCAGAGGACAGGAAGAGAACCTACAGGTGTTGCTTCACTTTGGGATATGCCATGGTTTCTTGGTGTAGCAAGAAATAGAATTATGTGGCCTTGAGCACCGCAAAAGCAGAGTACATTGCATTGAGTGTGGCAGTCCACGAAGCAGTGTGGATTTGCAAGCTCCTTGCAGATTTATTTGGACATGTGTTGGATTCCACCGTTATTTCAAGATATGGTGGAGAGGAAGAAAATATTGGTGCAGTACCTTCCTACAGATGAGCAAGTTGTTGATGTTCTTACCAAACCTCTTACCAGGACAAAGTTCGAGTACTTCGGGGATGGACTTGGCATGGTAGAGAATGCCTCCCGCGTTGAGAGGGAGTGTTGATGTTTGCAACCTCCTAAGACATTCTCCAGACCGCACTCCTATGTGACTGAATTGAGTTGTTCTATGAGGACACTTATCCAAGAAGGGATAAGTGGGTTTAGGCTTATAGCCCAAATGTCACTTGTGGAGAGAACATGCAGACACATCCCTTGTGGAGAGCACATGAGGACATGTCAAGGGATTTGACCTTGACGTCACACACTATGGGGATTTGACCCTAGTATTTCTAGAGGGAGTATCCTCTAGAAGTCCACGTTGGATTGCCATGTGTGACAGACATTCTCCAAATCATTCTCCTATGTGACTGAGTTGAGTTGATCTGTGAGGACACTTATCCAAGAAGGGATAAGTGGGTTTGGGCTTATAACGCAAACGTCCCTTGTGGAGAGCACATGAGGACATGTCAAGGGAGTTGACCTTGATGTCACACACTATGGGGAGTTGACCCTAGTGCTTCTAGAGGGAGTAGCCTCTAGAAGTCCACATGGGAGTGTCATGTGTGATGGACCTTTTGCTACAATGTACCAAGTAAGCATCTGGTGGGCCTTCTCCTAGATTGAGCTGCAGACCAAGAGAGATAGGATGTGTTTATCACAAAGGTGTACTTGTGGTAAATGGGCCCAGGCATAGTCCTTGCTTGATCATGAGAAGGAATACTATGGACTCGAGGTGCTTGAGGTGCATGATGCATAATGTCTCCCTCATTGAGAGGGAGTGTTGATGTTTGGACAACATCGGGAAGACATTCTCCTAGATTAATAATTAATAATACAATTATTAATTATTAATTATTAAATAATATATATAATAAGTAATAATAATAATAAATAGTTGTTTATTATCCAAGGGACACATCCTTTCATGGATGGTCATGATATGTTCTCTATATATGGAACACTCATCATTGTAATAATACATCGAATCTCATATTTCATCTCACAGAAATTCAACGGTGCTTTTGGTAACATAACCTATATGAACTTACCTTAAACTCATGATTGTGTTGTTGCATGAATCTTATGTTATAAACTCATTAGTGCGCAAATTCTTTGACACATTACAATTATTGTTGAGTTGCTTTCACACACTACACAACTCACAAAAACATGAAGTGTGGAGAGTGGGATATTTAGGTAACGCGTGCTCTTGAATTACTTGCCCGTGCACTAATGACACTGAAGAGCACACTATTTAAGTGACCTTTTGTTTTGAGACCATTGTGAAGAGTGTGGGAAGCAAGTTTTTTTTATTTATTTATTTTTGGCAAACTTTGTGCTTTGAATATGGTACCACCAATTTGAATCTCACAAAATATATGGGGGACAACCTAGAGATATAAATATTCTCCAAGACTATGGCAAAAGAAATTAAGTATGTTATCTATGGAATTAAGTATCAAATGAAATTTTGTTCAGGGTGAGATTATGATGAGTAAAAGATACACATTTAACTTAGTCTTGCTAAACATAAATATAAGATAAAGGGAAAACAAAGTATGTTGAATCATAACTAGATAAAATGCCCTAACAAACAATATATGTATTATCATAAATGAGAATACATAATGTGTATGTGATAGTGATATGAATAAGGCATATGACAAAGTTTGTACAACAAAAATACACTTGCATTTTTATGCTAAAGCTTCACGCCTTCTTCGTTGATGCTATAGAAGTACATTTTTTTTTATAATACAATCGTGTGGATGGTCCAATGTGTTTAGAAACATGACGATTAGATTTTTCTTAAGAATGAATAAACATCTAGAAATGATATAGAAGGTTTTACAAGCTTCCTTGTTGATTAGTTTGTAAATATGTATACATAACAGCTCCATGTTGGATGGTGTGTAACATATGTAATGTGTGTCATTATGTGGTGTATCAAGGTTGCCACGTGGTAGACACTTGGGCAACACAACACTAGGTGTGTTGGTTATGTGTTGTTCAATATGATATTGATTAAATGTTTCAAAGCCCTAGTGGTTGGTGTACCAAGTTGATATTGATTTTCCCACACATTTATGGTAGTGACTTTTGTTTGGAGTTTGACTTTTGTTTAGAGTTAGCGCTCTTGTAAGTAAGTTGTGGTATTAAAGACTATGATGTGCTTTAAAGGGGTGGTGTAGAACCATGTGATTACACTAGTGTTCCCTAGCATTTAGACTTTGTGGTATTAAAGACTATGATGTGCATTAAAGGGGTGGTGTAGAACCATGTCATTACACTAGTGTTCCCTAGCATTGAGACTTTTGTCACATTAAAGTTGGTTTTAATGCTTGAATTGATGTTGCACCAGATTAAGAAATTGCACACTAAAGAGATGTTGCATGAAAAAGGGTTTATGAGGTTAGATAGCCAAGTGTTCATTAGCATCTTGGTTCAAATGAGGACAATAGTTGAAGTCATGGTTTTAACAAGAGCACATTGGATTGCAATTCAGGGTTGTAATGAGAACAAAGCTTCCAACAAGCTTATGAAGATGAGGAATTTCACTCTTTGTTCTATATTTTTGGTGAAGGAATCATATCTACATATAATTATCTTTAAGTGTATTTTTGTTTGGAGAAAATGTTTATGTAATATTTCTTTTTACACAAGTTTATTAATATTAATAATTATTTTCAAGTGTCATTTTGTTTGGAGAAAATGTTTATGTAATATTTCTTTTCACACAAGTTTATTAATATTTAAGTTTGTAAAAAGAATTACCTAATTAGTAAATATTGTATTTACATGATGTGAGATTCAAGTATCTTAACGAATAATTATACCACCTTTTTAAAAAAAAAATCAAGATTCATAAACATGAATTAAATGATATGAAAAAGAATATGGAAAAAATATAAATCTTTCAAAAAAATCAAGATTCATAAATATGAATTAAATGATATGAAAAGGAATATGGAAAAAATATAAATCAAAGAGGTGAAAGATTTTAAAAACCCATAATATAATTTATTCATATTAACATAAAAAATAGCTCAAATTACATGACAAAAATAAATAATTTTTTTATAAAAAGAAAAATAAAAAAATGGTAAAAAATTTAAAAACCTATAATATGTCTCACTTACACTAACTTAAACATTACTATAAAATAAATGAAAATATTATTTTCAATAAAACCAACGTAGATCTATCTTAACTCTGGATTTATCATGCTTCGAGAGGCATTGAATTCCTCCAGATGTAAATTTTCCTCTAGATGTATCTTTTTAGAGTACAAAATTTGAAGAAATGTTTGCATGTCAAAGTATTTGATGTCTCTCGGTGCATGATAGATAAGAAGTTAAGATGGATCTAAGTTGGTTCTTAATACACACACCACGTGTCGGTCAACTTCATGTTGAGAATGGAAGGAATTGCACATCTCTCTCATAATCAACCCACCATTCAAATGTTTTAACCAAGATCCATCTTACTCTGGATCTACCATGCGTCAAGAGACATCAAATTCTTAGAGATGCAAGTTTAAATTCTTAAAGATGCAAATTTTTGTAGAGTTCAAAACTTGAAGAAATGTTTGCATCTCGAAGGATTTAATGCTTAAACATCTTTATTTAAACCAGCATAGAACCATCTTAACCTTGGATCTATCAAGCGTCGAGAGGTGAAAACCTTTAACCTTTATTCAATTTTTGCACTCTAAAAAAGGTTTTCACCTAGGGATATTTGATCCCTCTCGTCATTTGATAGATATATTAATTGAAGCTCGGGAAAATCGAAACAAAACAAATTCAAACCAATATATATTTTGTAATATATTAAAATATTTTCCTTGGATGGGGTGCCACTTGGTGAACATGCGGACAATCGCCCATTGCAGACAATTGTTGCCTTCCTCCCTTTATGAACACTTCGATGCAACACATTAATGTTAGGGATTTGGGTGCGACTCTGGTTCGTATAGGTAAATTAATGCACAGGCTTGGCATGGCATCAGGTTACATCTGCGCAGGCACTCGAAATTTGAGTGTTGTTAACTCATGCTTAATGGCTCTTTCCATGGCTGGAATCGACAATATGGATGTGCTTATGCTCAAGCTTAGTTCATTGTATCTCAATTGGGTTTTGCTTGTCACTCCTTCGTCTCTCTCGGTGTTGTTCCTGGCCTCTTGTCCTCTGGTTCAATTTCCTCCCTTGCCTCGGATCTTTGATTTCTTCACTGTCATCATGCCAAGAGAGAGAGGCAAGCCAAAGTGTGGCCCATCCTATTATAGTTTCCTAGCCATACGCACTTTCCTTGCTCCATCATGTGCTTCGTCGCCTTACCTTGTTCCACCTTCGGTTGTGTCTCTCTCCACTATTCATAATTGGGACAAGAACAATTGGGGTTTGGTCTTCGTCGAGGAGGAATTCCCTCTGGTTCTACCCTAACTTACCGTAGAGTCCTCAGAGGCAGCTCCTGTAGTCGCTCAGAGCCTCTTAGTCCCTTCCACTCATGCAGGAGGTGATTCTCCTACCCAGGTGCCAGAAGAGAATTAGAGTTTCCCTGTTCTTGAAGAGGTGACTCCCATGGTAGTTGAAGAAGCGATTTTGGAAGCTGCATGTCCATATACAAAGGTTAATCATAACGGGGAAATAATTTCAGAGTTGAATCCCCAACAGGGCTTCTCCAAGGAGCAATTGCAACTCATTTTCGAATTGCGTTAGGATGTGGCAGACCAGTTTTATCGCCAGGATATCCTCAATCGTCGCCTAGATGTTTTCTTTGATTCTTTCCCAAGTGAGCCTGTGAAGCGGAGATTCCCAACCTGTTGTCATCCATTCACCTTCACTCTGGCTTGGCCACATCCTCCACCAGACGATGGGCCTCAGGATGCTTCTAGTGTATGAAATTCTCTTGTTTTGCTTTTAATTTTTCTAATGCTAGGTACAAAACTATATTGGCCTCAGGCCCGCTTTGCAGTATCTTTTGTAAATCTTAGTTATGGTAATTAGCACAGTCATGGACACATTTTCCAAGGCCTGGCCTGGGTTTGGTTCTAGTTTCCAATTTTTGGTAGAACAAGCTATAGGACCCTAAGTATGTATATGTTTTATGAACTTCTCAGATAATTTACTATATATATTTATATATAGAGAGAGAGAGAGAGAGACTATTAAAATAGATGAATATAGAAATATTTTATGTATGACCCATATTGAAATTATTTTTTTTTATTAATATTTTTAAATAAAGCATTGCACATCTCCCTCATTCTCCTAAATAGAAAGCATCTATTCACTAAATCAAATTTTTTAATTTTCAAATACTCTTTCTCTCTTTATAGAGTTGATATAGAATTATTTTATTTATGGCAAACATTGAAATATTTTTTGTTATTAATATTTTTTAAATGTCACTTGTCAACTCCATATTGAGCACAGAAGAAATGACACATCTCCCTCAAATTGAATTGTAGAAAAAACCTTTAACACAATAACAAAAAAAAAAATTTAAAAAAAATC
>SNQJ01S0091657.1:32683-59604 GCA_010110895.2 Picea sitchensis | reverse complement strand
TATAGATGTTAGGATCGGTCCTTCTAGTAGCCATAGCCATATTTTTACTTTCAACATTTCTTGCCACCTTAAATGCATTATCCAATGATTTGGGTTCCCAAAGGAGAACCTCATGTTGAATGTTATCCTTTAAAGTTCCTATGAATACATTAATCAAGTGCTCATCTGGAATATCAGTTACCTTTATATTCAATCTTTGGAAGTTCTCAATGTGCTCGGTAACTGAACCCTTGTGCTTGAGATTTATCAATTGGCTAAATAAGGTATTGCTCCTTGTATCCTCATAGTGTGCTATCATTTCTTCCGTGAAAATTATCCAAATGATGAGTGATTTGAGAGAACAAAGCCATCAATACCATACACATTGATTAGGTTCTAAATATAAAGAGGCAATTCATACCTTTTGTGTATGTGGCACATTATGGAGATCAAAGAATTGCTCCATCTAAAGTATCCATGTGATTGGGTCCTTGCCATCAAAATTCCTCATATCAATATTAGGAACGTGGTTGGTCTTCGAACAAAAGTTAGAGTTTCTCCATTCTTGATTCACCTTCCTTGTGTCCTCATCATGAATTTCATGGGATTCATTTTCACTTTCAAGGGTCTTCTCTGTTACAAAATTTTCCAATACTTCCATTATCTCCCCTTTTAAACCCTCCATCATCTCTTGTAGTTCATCTTTTGTTACTATTTTCTTTTGTAAATCATTTATGTCCCTATGCATTTCTTCACCTTCATCAAGAGTCCAAGTAGGATTGTCTGGAGGCTTATTTGGTGTAGAAGTTCCCTTTTTGGGTGCAATGTTGGCCAAGTATCACTTTTGAACCTTGATTTTGAGGTGGTTGTGCTAGACAATCTTTCTTTTGTTGTATCTCCCAAGTTTCGGCCCTTCTAGGTATGGAACTTTCTTTTATTTAGTTCTCTGATATTTCTTCTTTGCAATTCCACAGGTTTGATCAAAATTGGATATGCCAAATGGAATTTACAGTAACATCCCCACAACTTGCCGATTTTTGGCTTTTCCAGGAGATCTCACTTGTATAGCATTCCCCACACAAAATAATTGATATAAAATTCTCAAACTTGCACCAGAAATACTATGAACTGTACACGATCCAATGAAACTAGTCCCACTAAATTTGGATACTCTAGGAATAAGTTATGATTGTTTTACCTGGAACACCTTCTTGAGACTAGTCAATAGGATTAGTTAGATACCCTATCTTACACAGGGTGTATCTACAAATTTAAGATGAACCAGAAGATGAAATTCTTACCATGGATACCTTTCTAAATTTTGTGAATAGCCTCCAGAGTTTAGGGTTTGAAATGTTACAAAAAATTGTTTATAGTGAAAATTCTTCATTGTCTTAGTTCAGGATGATTCTGGAACCCTATCTTGTAAAGGATTTATATCCGAAAGTATAAGGCCTCAGTAGATCAATTTTGAGCCCAACGTACCTTGATCTGTCTAATAAATATCATCCAAGCCGTTCCTTCTGAAATATTGTAGAAAAAAAGTTATAGCGAAAATTCCAAGGTGTCTCAGATGTAGCAGCAAAACCCCAAGACCTTGAGCTCTGATTCCATATGTTAAAAACCAAATATCAATATAGCATAGAAAAACCTCAGAAAAATTACTCAACACCTTGAAAAAGAGATAATTTTAGATAATAACACTCTTCGAGGGGGCAACCTCCTTTTACCTCACTTAAATGTTCAAGTACAAGATGATTCAAAATGAAAATGTCTCCTTGGTATATATAGAAGACTAGGAGGTATAATTATAACTAATGGCCTAAAGCTTACATAAATAAAATATCATTACTAATATAATATGCCCCAATTAAGGGGTAATGAGCCAATATTAGGGATTAACACTTGCAAATCGAATGTAATCTCCATGATTTGAATAATAAGACAACCGATGCCTATGCTTGGTGGATGTAGCCCTACGTTTGGGTGAACCACGTGAAATCCTTGTGTTCCTTATTTGTGTGATTGTTATTTATCTTGTGTGAATTGTGTTTTCGGTGTTTGCAATTCAAACAAGTGGTATTAGAGCTGGTTGGAGGAGCGTTAAATTATCAGAGGAGCCAGAAGTGAAATTTGTGTGAGGGTGCATCGATTTCTATATCATCGTAGGTCCCTCCTCTGAAAGGGTGCGACGAAATACTAGTGAAACTTCAAGTGCATTTAAAATACTAAAATTTATGTGGTCCATCTATAAGGTACAGTGCGCAGAATCTTTGAGATACCCGCACTCCAGCTGCACAGGAGATGCAGTGACTCCTCACTCCAACTGTGTGACAGGTGCGTCGACGACTCAGTGGTATAAATCAAAGTTGCAACTCTCTTAAATTAATTTGCATGGTAAGGTCGTGATCTCCTTTAATTTAACGTTCACATGATCTTATGGATTAAACATAATTTGAGGCATAGTTCAAGTTGTTTTGAAAGTTTATGCCTTATTTTTATATATTATATTGTATGCATAAAAGGTGGAGGAGTTAAACTTTCAAGTCACGTGGGTGAAAGTTAAAAAGGTTTTTATGGAGTGAAAAGTTTAAAATATTAAATATTGTATGGGTGGAAGAATGTATGAAAAAGGTGTATTTATATTATATTGCATAAAATACAAGTGGGTGGATACCTTATATAAGATATTTGAGGTGGAATTTCTTATATATTATTAAAAAGGTTTTTTAATTAAACTTTTTAGCAATCATTCAACAACATATTTTTCAAAGGGATTTGGGTTTTATAAGCAGAGGACATTAGGAGATTTTGTGATAATGGCTAAGACACAGAGTTCGAAGTTTGAAGTTGAAAAGTTCAGCAGTAAAAACAACTTTGAGCTTTGGAAGATCAAAATGCACGATCTTCTCCTACAACAAGGCGTGGTGAAGGCGCTTTTGGGAAAATCAAAGCAACCCGAGACCATAAAAGATGATGACTGGGATGATATGGATGCAAGAGCACTGAGTGCCATACACTTGTGCTTGGCCGATGATGTTTTTTTCAATATTGTCTCAGAGAAGACAACAGTCATTTTGTTTATGAAATTGGAAAGTCTATATATGACGAAATCATTGACGAGTAGAATCTACTTGAAGAGATAGTTGTACAGTTTGCGGATGAAAGAAGGTACAAAAGTTGTTGACCATTTAAATACTTTCAATACCCTTATAGTTCAATTGACTAGTATGGAAGTTAAATTCGAAGATGAGGATAAGGCTATTACACTAGTGTGTTCGTTGCCTGAATCTTGGGATAATATAGTCACCTCTATTAGCTTTAGCTCAACAGAAGTTTTAGATTATGACTTTGTTGTGGGAGCTTTGTTGGCTAAGGAGATGATGAGAAAATCTAGTAAAGAAACCTCAACATCAGAGGCAATGTTGATCAGAGGTTGAACCATAGAGAAGAATGAGAGAAGTTCTTTTCGATCTAATTCAAGACACAAAAAGGGTAAAGCAAAATGTTGGTACTGTGGCAAAACATGACAGCTCAAGAAATATTGTTGGAAGAGAAAAAAATATGAGGAAAACTCTACGAAGGAAGCAAATTTGGCTATAACAAATTCAAGTATAATTGATCAAGTTTATCCATTTCTATTAATTTACAATAGCAAGAAAAATGGTAGTTAGATTCAGGTGCCTCCCACCACATGTGCTCACATAGAAATTGGTTCATTTCTTACCAATCTGTTGATGAGGGTGTTGTGTTTATGGGAAATGGTATTCCATGTAAAACTATTGGGGTTGGTAGTATTAGAATTAGGATGTTCGATGGTTTTGTTAGGGAATTAATGTATGTTAGATATGTACTTGATCTTAAATCAAATTTGATTTCATTGGGAGTGTTGGATTCTTTTGGATGTAAGTATAGACGACAAGGTGGATCTCTCACATTGTCGAAAAGTAGTTTAGTAGTGATGAAGGCATCAAAGATTGATAATATTTATAAGTTGGAAGAGAGTACTGAAGTGGCATCTAAAGTGACAAATGTATCTTCTTGTTTTTAGAAGAAGCATCAAGGTCATAAGAGCAAGAAAGAATTGCAGGTACTGGTAAGAGGTAAATCATTTCCAGACTTAAAATCTTTGTTTCTGAATTCCTGCTTGTTTTATATCTCTGCAAGTTATGATGGTGGTATAAAGGGATGTTGTGTGTGGGATCCTACTTCTCACAAAGTCATCATTGACAAAGATATAATATGTAAGGAACAACCAAAAGGGTTGATTCAAGATAACAATGGTAAAAAAAATTTCAAGCTAGGTAATTTATTGCATAGCCTATTGGTACCCAGGAAAATATATGTCAAGATGTTTGAATCCTTCATAGTGAGTGATAATTTTTCAAAGGGTAGGAATGAATATATAGTTTATAGTACATTCACAATCTTGATGCTCTTTACTGATGATATGCTCGATGCAAGCTGAAGCATGGATAAAATCGGTAAGAAAATGACTCAGGTGGACATGAAAATTCATATGAGGGATCAAGGAGCAACAAAAAAAATTAAGGTCATGGAAGTATACATAGATGGTAATGGTAAGTTATGTTTAGAGTTCAGTATGAACATTGTAAAACTAGGTTTTATCCCTCTTGCTTTCCATTATAAGATTTCTTCAAGTATAGGGCCTGTCTATAAAGAAGAAAAGGTTATGTCTCGTGTAAGTTCAGTAGGAGGTCCGTTGTATGTGATGAAATGGTTAAGACCAAGAGTTTCACATGCTAATGATGTTGTTAGAAACGCGACATATTCAGGAGTTGCAGTGAACTTGGTGCTTGGGCGTTTGAGAAGCACAAATGTCACCTATAATGGTTACACTGAGATGGTCTGTGATAATTTTAGTGTATATTTTACAGGTGCTTTGGATAAGAGGAGACCTATAACTAAATGTGTCTCACAACACAGTTGTGGAAGACATGTTGGAGGTGTAGTGACCCCTCAGGAAATCCAAACTTGTGCAAGTCACACAGGCGAGATCATGAAACCAAGTTTATTAGAGAAGTTGCAGTGATGCTTGGCTTCTCTTGGCTTGCAGAAAAGGTGATGAACAAAAGGAACAAGCAAGGTATCAGGTTAATTGTTGTCAAGGTGGATATTGTTGGGATTTGGTGACAACAAATTACCAAGAACAAATTTGGTCTAGAAATTTCAATACAAATTAAGTATTTCCTGTGATTCTCCTGATCTAACAATTGTATGCCACTATTAAATACAAAATCGCTTCTACTAATATTCTTGCGGAAATTTAAACCACGATCACAAAGTGAAATATCGAGAACACATAACATAGAAGTTTTTTCGGGAAAGTATAAAGATAAAAACCCGACTATCATATATTATGGATATCAGGGATCATGAAACAATCTCATACAAAACTCTAATCCAAGAGCTCTCAGTACAGTACAATCGTCTCACACTGTCATACAAAAATTCAGCAAATACATGTGCCAGTTCTCTGTGTCCAGACAACCTGCCTTCTTTGCACAATCCCTACAATTAAAATTCTCACAATGAATTCAAATGTCCTAGTTTGCACATGCTCATGAGCATATCCACTTCATGTGTGATTGCATAAGTGCACTTCGCTCAAATCACAACTGATAGCCAAACTGTCCCTTTCACCTATTATGTCAACTAGGTTTCCACTGGATCTGACATGCATGTAGTTAACCATGGTGAATCTTCAGTTGCATGTGAGTTCATTGATTGTGAATTAATTAATAATTAATTCACTGAACTCTCACTAGTGCAAGTTTAGTTACAACTAGTACAACTGAGCTTAACTCACTTAACTGAGTTAAAATACTTCACAACTCTCATAACTACACTTATAACTCTGTTACAACTTCAAGTCACCACCATGTCTTACCAACCAACCTTTGAACTCGAATTTCCCATAGTTAATTGATTTTCCATTTCAGTTTATTATATTCAAGTAATTATGAGATAATAGATTAATATTTATTGTCTAATTTATTTAAGGGAAAAGTAAATTAGACACATGTTTCTTGTTGACTTTTCAACACTCCCTCTCAACAAGAAAGGAATTATCTTTCACCCCAATCCTGTCTCTATGATATTTGAATTTTCTCTTGGTGAGCATCTTCATCAGAAAGTCTGCATCCTGATCTTCCGTAGGAATGTATTGAAGCAACATGATCTTCCATTGCACACAATATCTGAGATGATGATACCGAATATTTATATGCTTAGATTTATCATGAAACACAGGATTAATCAAGAGTTTAATGCAACTGTGATTATCACAATGAATCATTGTTGGATCTAAATGAGAACCCAACAAACCAACCAAGATATTTCTCATCCAGATAGCCTCACATGCAGCTTGACTCGCTGCCATGTATTCTTCTTCCACTGAACTAAGTGCCATGGATATTTGTTTCCTGTTGTACCAAGAAATAGTTGTAGATCTGATACTAAAGATCCCCCCTGATGTGCTCTTTTTGTCCATTAGGCTGCCTGCCTAATCTCCATCCATGAAGCCATGCAACTTCACCTCATCCGTCTATTTGTACCATAATTCATACTCAGATTTTCCCTTCAGATATCTCAGGACATGCTTACCCACCTTCCAAAAGAGTTTGGTAGTATTAACAATTGCTTGACTTAGCTGGTTAACCACATAGAAAATGTCCAGTCTCGTGTTCACTAAATACATTAGCGAACCCACTAATTGTCGATAGAAAGTAGCATCCACTACCTCTCCAGAAGTAGCATCCTCTTTCCTCCAGTTTCCTAGAAGAGGAGTATCCATGGGTTTGCAGCCTTCCATGTGAACCTTACCCAATATCTCCCTTGCATACTTTCCTTGAGACACAAAAACTTCACCAACTCGCTGCCATATTTCCAATACAAGGAAATAATGAAGAAGGCTCATATCCTTCATCTCAAACTCCTTTGCAAGGTCATCCTTGCATGAGTGTATCAACTGCTCATCACCAATTATTATTAAATCATCAACATAAAGAACAACGATTAAAAGCTTACCCTCCACCACAATTTAGTATAGGTTTGCATCCGCTTCACTTTTGGTGAAACCCAATCTGGTGAAATAGCTGTCTATCTGAGTGTACCAAGCACAAGGTGCTTGCTTCATCACATACAATGTTCTCTTGAGTCTGCACACATGCGACCCGTTGTCAAAGGTCTCAAAACCTTCTAGTTGTTCAATGTACACTTCTTCCTCAATGATCCCATTGAGAAACTCAGTTTTTACATCCATCTGATGAATGCACCATTCCATCTTCCCTGAGAGTGCAAGGATGTATCTTATGGAAGAGTACCTTGCGACAGGTGCAAAGGTCTCATCATAATCTATCCCCTCGATCTTTGAGAAGCCTCGAGCCACAAACTTGGCCTTGTATTTCTCCACACTCCCATCAACAACTTGCTTTACCTTGTAGATCCATCTCGAACCTACAACTGATTTGTCGACCCGTCTTGGGACAATTTCCCATGCACTGTTTTTGACAATGGAGTCATATTCCTCCACCATAGCATCAACCCAAGTGGGATATTTCACTAATTCCTGAAAGGAAGATGGTTCAGTCACAATACATTTTCTCATGAGAGCCATGTATCCAGTAAATTGATCAGTAGATTGTCTCTATCTGCGTTGTGAAGTAGGGGCTCCTACATTCTATGCAGCATCTAGTCTCAATCTGTCAGCTTCCATGGTGCGCTTTCTACCATTTCTGATCGGTGGATCTACTTGAGTCATTTCCTCCACTCCATGAACCTCCTCATGTGGCTGATCCACATCTTGAGACTCATCTTTGGGAACCATCAATTCGTCTTCTACATGCAAGTCTAGCTCCCTCTCAAGTGACAACCGCATGGCTTTCCCCTCATCAAAATTTATATCCCGTTGCATAAAAATCATCTTACTGTTCGGAAAATACACATGATAATTATGGGGTGTTTTTGTGTACCCCACTAATATCCCAACTTCAGTAGTCGGTTCCAGCTTCTTCCTGGAATCCTTGGTCACATGCACATAAACAGATGAGCCAAAAAATTTAAAATGAGAAACATCAGGTTTCTTACCAGTGAAAGCTTCTTCAGGTGTACTCATTCCAAGTACTCTATGAGGACAATGGTTTTCCACATAAACCGCAGTATTGCATGCTTCTTCCCACAAATGCATTGGTAGGCCCTGATCATGCAACATCGCTTGAGTTGCACCCACAATCGTTTTGTTCTTTCTCTCCACGACCCCATTTTGTTGTGGGTTATGAGGCGCTATGAGTTCTCTCCGAATTCCTTCTCTGCTTCAGAAGTCTTTGAATTTGTTAGAGATGTATTCTCCACCATTATCGCTCCTTAGAGCTTTCACTTGCTTCCCTGACTCTTTCTCCACCAATGCTTTAAACTCACAGAACTTTGAGAATGTTTGATCCTTCTTCTGCATGAAGAATATCCAACATTTATGAGAAAAGTCATCAACAAAAATAACATAATACCTATGTTTTTTTGTTGAAGCAATCGAGAATGGTCCACACACGTCTGTGTGAATTCTCTCCAGGATCACCCAAGCACGGTTCTCCTTTTCATGAAAGGTGGACTTTACATACTTACCCAGGGTGCACCGCTTGCACTGATCTAACTGAGCAAGTGTTCCCCTTGGAATTCCAGTAGATATTTGTTGCATGATATTCAAGGTTCTGTGATGAAGATGGCCCAATCGCCTGTGCCATAATTCGGCCTCATCCTGGCTCACCACTTTTTCTGCCTTGCCCACTATGGCACCACAACCATCTACCTCCAACATGTAGAGATTCTTAACTCAAATCCCTATCTTCTTGACTTGACCCGTTGCTTTATGTCGCAAGAAATATTTTCCATCACTGAAAACAATGTCATAGCCTCTCTCCTCCAACATTGTGACTGAGACTAGGTTTTTCTTTAGACCTAGAACATGCATAACATTTTTCAATTGAAATGGTTTGCCTGACTCCCTCTAAAAGGTAATGGTACCAATACCAGTCGCACTGTATCATCCATCATCTCCCATCTCTATATGCATTCTAAGATCTTTCTCCTCCAAGTCATTGAAAGACTCTTTATCTCCCGTCATGTGGAAGGAAGTGCCACTATCCAAATACCACATCGATCATGATGCGCCTGAATCCATGCATGCGATCAAAGAGAAGTCAAGTTCAAATTGAGAGACAAGAACCTCACCAGTTGCAGCTCCAACAATTGTCTTGTTCTTCCTCTTCCGCGGACAATTAATAACGAGATGCCCATGTTCGTGACAGTGAAAACACTTCACTTTGGACAAATCCAAGTTCTTGACTTTGGACTCGGATTTTGAATGGAATTTATTCCCTTTCCCTTTCCTTACCTTGGAAGTCAAAGAACAATCCTCTTCGTCATCATGCTTTGATGAATATCCATCTATGGTTTTCCGCCTGAACTCCTTCTACACTAGATCCGACCATAGTCGTTCCCAATCTGGCAATTTTTCCCTTCCGTTGATAGAGTCTTGATAACTGTGCCAACTCTTGGGAAGTCCTAGGAGATCCAAGCTCATCAAATCATCAACAACAATTGTTATTCCCACACTTCCAATATCATCCCGACATTGGACAAACTCCGTGAGATATTTTGGAATGGAGTCTCCCTTCTCCATATTGATCTTCATGAGTTTATCATTGAGTGCCAATTTCCTATGGTCATTGTTGTTTTGGAATAGATCTGTCAAAACCTTCCACTTTGCATGTGGTGTGGATTTCCCATGGAGACTTGAGACAATGTGGTCTCGTACTCCCTCCAACATAATCCTCCTCACCTTTTCCACTTTCTTTTTCCATGCATCAAGATTTGCAGTGTCTGTCACATCTGGCTTAGGAGCATCTTTGTCATTGTATTCCTTCAAGCCATTGTCTTCAAGTACTGCTTCCATACTGTCCTTCCAAGCAATGTAGTTCGAGCTAACCTTGAGTGCATACTCCAACCTCAATCCATTGAAAGACATTTCAATCATAAATCAACTATAGCACCAAGAAATTCCTTCTGCAAATTTGACTTTTATCCAACCACAAACTCAACTGTTGCCATCCTTCTTTCCCTAGGAGGTTTGCACCTAACCAATTACTATCCTGAGGGAAGTTCGCACCTCACCTGTGTATAGCCTGCGAACTTGTTGAGAGAGTTCACACTGTAATGCACTGTGGGGTGAGGGAGGTTCTCACCTCTCCTTTAAGAAACATGCAAGAATCCTAAGAGAGCTTCGCACCTATCCTTTGAGTAGGGTGCGAGAATTTCTTCTCTCAGAAATATGTGTAGTTTTCAGTACTAAGGTTCGCACCCTGCCAGAGATGGGACCTGCGAAAACACTATTACTTTTGCACCTCACTTCCGTAGCTCCGTGGCTCTGATAGCATGTAGAAATTTCAATACAAATTAATTATTTCCTGCGATTCTCCCGATCTAACAATTATATGCCATTGTTAAATATAGAATTGCTTCTACTAATATTCTTACAGAAATTTAAACCATGATCACAAAGTGAAATATCAAGAACACATAACACATAAGTTTTTCTGGGAAAGCACAAAGCTAAAAACCCCACTATCATATATTATGGATCATGAAAAAATCTCTTACAAAAATCTAATCCAAGAGATCTTAGTAAAATACAATCATCTCACAGTGTCATACAAAAATTCAGCAAATACATGTGCCAATTCACTATGTCCAGACAACCTGCCTCCTCTGCACAATCCCTGCAATTAGAATTCTCACAATGAATTTGAATTTCCTAGTTTTCACATGCTCATGAGCATATCCATTGCATGTGTGATTGCATGAGTGCACTTCACTCAAATCACAACTGATAGCCAAACTGTCCCTTTCACCTATTATCTCAACTAGTTCTCCACTGGATCTGACATGCATGTAGTTAACCATGGCAAATCTTCAGTTGCACGTGAGTTCATTGATTGTGAATTAATTAATAGTTAATTCACTAAACTCTCACTAGTGCAAGTTTAGTTACAACTAGTACAACTGAGCTTAACTCACTTAACTGAGTTAAACTACTTCACAAATCTCATAACTACACTTATAACTCTGTTACAACTTCAAGTCACTTCCATGTCTTACCAACCAACCTTTGAACTTGAATTTACCATAGTTAACTAATTTTCCATTTCAGTTAATTATATTCAAGTAATTATGAGATAATAGATTAATATTTATTGTCCAATTTATTTAAGAGAAAAGTAAATTAGACACATGTTTCTTGTTGACTTTTCAACATTTGGATCCTATTATTATGTGTTGGTTACAACCAAATAGACCAAGTTAGAATATGGATAGGGATTTCATTTAATAATCAGTTTCTTGTAAATGTATATAAATACTTGTAAGCCCATAGAGGCAAATGATAGAGTGTGTGAGAGACTTGCAAATCTGATGTAATCTCCATGATCTGAATAATAAGACAACTGATGCCTATGCTTGGTGAACATAGCCCAACGTTTGGGTGAACCACGTGAAATCCATGTGTTCCCTATTTGTGTGATTGTTATTTATCATATGTGAATTGTGTTTTGCGCATTTTCAATTCAAACAAGTGGCATCAAATCTGGTTAGAGTTGGTTGGATGAGCGTTAAATTCTCAGAGGAGATAGAAGTGAAATCTGTGTGACGGTGCATCAATTTCTATATCGCTGCAGGTCCCTCCTCTGAAAGGGTGCGGCGACATACTAGTGAAACTTCACGTGCATTTAAAAGACTAGAATTTCCGCGGTCCAGCTATAAGGTACAGTGCGTAGACTCTTTGAGATACCAACACTCCAGCTGCACGGGACGTGCAATGACTCCTCACTCCAAGTGAGCGAGAGGTGCGGTGACGACTTAGTGGTATAAATCAAAGATGAGGCTCTCTTAAATCAATTCACATGGTAAAGTCGCGATCTCCTTTAATTTAATGTTTGCATGATTTTATGGATTAAACGAAATTTAAGGCATGGTGAAAATTGTTTTGAAAGTTATGCCTTATTTTTATATATTATATTGTATGCATAAAAGGTGGAGTTAAAGTGTCAAGTCACGTGGGTGAAAGTTAAAAAGGTTTTTATGGAGTGAAAATGTTAAACTATTAAATATTGTACAGGTGGAAGAATGTATGAAAAAGGTGTATTTGTTTTATAATGCATAAAATACAAGTGGGCGGATAGATTATATAATATATTTGAGGTGGCATTTCTTATATATTAAAAACATGTTTTTTAATTAAACTTTTTACCAATAATTCCTCCACATATTTTTAAAAGGGCTTTGGATTTTATAAGTAGTGGAGATTAGGAGATTTTGTGCTAACGGATAAGATGCAGAGTTCGAAGTTTGAAGTTGAAAATTTCAACGGTAAAAACAAATTTGAGATCTGGAATCTCAATATGCATGATATGCTCATGCAACAAGGTGTGGTGAAGGTGCTTTTGGGAAAAGAAAACAAACACGAGACCATAACAGATGATGACTGGGATGAGGTGGATTCGAGAGCACAGAGTGCCATACGCCTGTGTTTGGCCGATGATGTTCTGTTCAATATTGTCTCGGAGAAGACAACAGTTGGTTTGTGGAAGAATTTGGAATGTTGTACAGTTTGCGGATGAAAGAAGGTACAAAAGATGTTGACCATTTAAATAATTTCAATACCCTTATAGTTTAATTGACTAGTATGGAAGCTAAATTCGAAGATGAGGATAAGGCTATTACACTATTGTGTTTGTTGCCTGAGTCTTGGGATAATCTAGTCACCTCTATTAGCTTTAGCTCAACAAAATTTTTACATTATGAATCTGTTGTGGGAGCTTTGTTGGCTGAGGAGATGAGGAGAAAATCTAGTAAAGAAACCTCAACTTGAGAGGCGATGCTAATCAGAGGTCAAACCATAGAGAAGAATGACAGAAGTTCTTTCTGATCTAATTCAAGACACAGAAAGGGTAAAGCAAAATGTTGGTACTGTGGGAAAATAGGACATCTCAAGAAAGATTGTTGGAAGAGAAAGGAATCTGAGGAAAAATCTACGAAGGAAGCAAATTTAGTTGTAACAAATTCAGGTATAATTGATCAAGTTTTATATATTTCTAGTAATTTACAATATCAATAAGAATGGCAGTCAGATTCATGTGCCTCCCACCACATGTGCTCACATAGAAATTGGTTCATTTCTTACCAATTTGTTGATGAGGGTGTAGTGTTTATGGGAAATGGTATTCCATGTAAAATTGTTGGGGTTGGTAGTATTACAATCAGGATTTTCGATGGTATTGTTAGGGAATTAATGGATGTTAGATATGTACTTGAGCTTAAATCAAATTGATTTCATTGGGAGTGTTGGATTCTTGTGGATATAAGTATATAGGTCAAGGTGGACCTCTCACATTGTCAAAAGTTAGTTTAGTAGTGATGAAGGCAACAAAGGTTGATAACCTTTATAAGCTGGAAGGGATTACTGAAGTGGCATCTGAAGTGATAGATGTATCTTCTTGTTTATGGAAGAAGCATCACTGTCATAAGAGAAAGAAAGAATTGCAGGTACTGGTAAGAGGTAAATCATTTCCAGACAAATATATACGATGTTTGAATCCTTCATAGTGAGTCATAATTTTTCAAAGGGTAGGAATGACTACATAGTTTATAGTACATTCATAGTTTTGATGTTCTTTGTTGATGATATGCTCGATGCAAGTGGAAGCATGGATATAATCAGTAAGAAAATGACTCAGGTGGACATGACAACTCAGATGAGGGATCAATGAGCAGCAAAACAAATTAAGGGCATGGAAGTATACATAGATGGTAATGGTAAGGTGTGGTCAGAGTTCAGTATGAACATTGTAAAACCAATTTTTATCCCTCTTGCTTTCCATTATAAGTTTTCTTCAAGTATAGGGCCTGTCTATAAAGAAGAAAATGTTATTTCTTGTGTAAGTTCAGTAGGATGTCAGTTCAGTAGGATGTCTGCTATATATGAGGAAATGGTTAAGACCAGATGTTTCACATGCTAATGATGTTGTCAGAAATGTGACAGATTCAGGTGTTGCAGTCAAATGGGTTCTTGAGTGTTTGAGAAGAAACAATGTCACCTATAATGCTTACACTGATATGGTCTGTGATAATTGTAATGCATATTTTATAGGTGTCTTGGATAAGAGGAGACCTATCACTAAATGTGTCTCACAACACAATTGTGGAAGACATGTTGGAGGTGGAGTGACCCCTCAAGAAATCCAAACTTTTGCAAGTCACACAGGGGAGATCATGAAACCAGTTTTATTAGAGTAGTTGTAGTGGTGCTTGGCATCTCTTGGCTTGCAGAAAAGGTGATGAACAAAAGGAAGGAGAAAGGTATCAGGTTAATTGTTGTCAAGGTGGAGATTTTTGGGATTTTGTGACAATGAATTACCAAGAACAGATTTGGATCCTATTATTCTTCATTGGTTACAACTAAATAGACCAAGTTATAATATGGATAGGGATTTCATTTAATAATCAGTTTCTTGTAAATGTATATAAATACATGTAATCTCGTACAGGAAAATGATAGAGTGTGTGAGAGACTTTCAAATCTGATGTAATCTCCATGATTTGAATAATAAGACAATCATTGCTTATGCTTGGTGGATGTAGCCCAACGTTTCAATGAACCACTTGAAATCCCTGTGTTCCTTATTTGTGTGATTGTTATTTATCATATGTGAATTGTGTTTTCCACATTTCCAATTCAAACAAGTGGTATCAAAGCTGGTTAGAGCTCGTTGGAGGAGCATTAAATTCTTGGAGGATCCATAAGTGAAATATGTGTGAGGGTCCATCGATTTCTATATCGTCAGAGGTCCCTCCTCTGAAAGGGTGCGGGGACATACTAGTGAAACTTCATGTGCATTTAAAAGACTGGAATTTCCGTAGTCCAACTATAAGGTACAATGCGTAGACTCTTTGATATACTCGCACTCCAGTTGCATGGGAGGTTTGGCGACTCATCACTCCAAGTTTGCGAGAGGTGAGGCGAAGACTTAGTGGTATAAATCAAAGTTGTGACCCTCTTAAATTAATTAGCATGGTAAAGTCACAATCTCCTTTAATTTAACATTCACATGATTTTATGGATTAAATGGAATTTAAGGCATGGTGCAACTTGTTTTGAAAGTTTATACCTTATTTTTATATATTATATTGTATGCATAAAAGGTGGAGGAGTTAAAGTGTCAAGTCACGTGGGTGAGAGTTAAAAAGGTTTTTATGGAGTGAAAAGTTTAAACTATTAAATATTGTATGGGTGGAAGAATGTATGAAAAAGGTGTATTTGTATTATAATGCATAAAATACAAGTGGGTGGATACCTTATATAATATATTTGAGGTGGCATTTCTTATATATTATAAAAAAGGTTTTTTAATTAAACTTTTTACCAATCATTCCTCCACATATTTTTCAAAGGGCTCTGGGTTTTATAAATGGTGGACATTAGGATATTTTGTGCTAATGGCTAAGATACAGAGTTCGAAGTTTAAAGTTGAAAAGTTCAGCGGTAAAAACAACTTTGAGCTCTAGAAGCTCAAGATGCACGATCTTCTCGTGCAACAAGCCATGGTGAAGGCACTTTTGGGAAAAGCAAAGAAACTCAGGACCATAATTGATGATGACTGGGATGAGATGGATGCGAGAGCACTGAGTGCCAGATGCCTATGTTTTGCCGATAATGTTATGTTCAATATTGTATCGGAGAAGACAACAGTCAGTTTATGGACGAAGATGGAAAGTCTAGATATGACAAAATCCTTAACGAGTAGAATCTACTTGAAGAGACAATTGTACAATTTGTGGATGAAAGAAGGTACAAAAGTTGTTGACCATTTAAATACTTTCAATACCCTTATAGTTCAATTGACTAGTATGGAAGTTAAATTCGAAGATGAGTATAAGGATATTACACTATTGTGTTCATTGCCTAAGTCTTGGGATAATTTAGTCACCTCTATTAGCTTTAGCTCAACAGAATTTTTAGATTATGACTCTATTGTGGGAGCTTTGTTTATTGAGGAGATGAGGAGAAAATCTAGTAAAGAAACCTCAACTTCAGAGGCGATGCTAATCAGAATTCGAAACACAGAGAAGAATGAGAGAAGTTCTTTCCGATCTAAGTCAAGACACAAAAAGGGTAAATAAAAATGTTGGTATTGTGGAAAAATAGGACATCTCAAGAAAGATTGTTGGAAGAGAAAGGAATCCGAGGAAAACTCTACGAAGGAAGAAAATTTGGTTGTAACAAATTCAAGTATAATCAATCAAGTTTTATCCGTTTGTAGTAATTTACATTATCAAGAAGAATGGCAGTTAGATTCAAGTTCCTCCCACCACATGTGCTCACATAGAAATTGGTTCATTTCGTACCAATTTGTTGATGAGAGTGTAGTGTTTATGGGAAATGGTATTCCATGTAAAACTATTGGGGTTGGTAGTATTAGAATTAGGATGTTTGATGGTATTGTTAGGGAATTAATGGATGTTAGATATGTACCTGAGCTTAAATCAAATTTGATTTCATTGTGAGTGTTGGATTCTTTTGGATATAAGTATGCAGTTCAAGGTGGAGCTCTCACATTGTCGAAAGGTAGTTTAGTAGTGATGAAGGAAGTAAAGGTTGATAACCTTTATAAGTTGGAAGGGAGTATTGAAGTGACATCTAAATTGATAGATGTATCTTCTTGTTTATGGCAGAAGCATCAAGGTCATAAGAGAAAAAATAATTGCAGGTACTGGTAAGAGGTAAATCATTTCCAGACTTAAAATCTTTGTTTCTGAATTCTTGCTTGTTTTATATCTCTGGAAGCTATGATGGTGGTATAAAGGGATGTTGTGTGTGGGATCCTACTTCTCACAAAGTCATCATTGACAAAGATATAGTATGTATGGAACAACCAAAAGGATCGATTCAAGATCGATATGGTAAATTTGTTTGCATGCTAGGTAATTCATTGTATGGCCTATTGGTACCCACGGAAATATACAAGATGTTTGAATCCTTCATAGAGAGTTAGAATTTTTCAGAGGGTAGAAATGACTATACAGTTTATAGTACATTCACAATCTTGATGTTCTTTGTTGATGATATGCTTGATGCAAGACGAAGCATGGATAAAATCAGTATGAAAATGACTTAGGTGGAAAGGACAATTCAGATGAGTGATCAAGGAGTAGCAAAACAAATTAAGGGAATTGAAGTTGATGCAGTCGCACCCTCTGCCTTGGCAAAGGCCTCTGCACTGACCTCCCGGTATTTGAGGATCGTTCTAATTTTTCTCTTGAGCTAGAGTGACTCCTTGATTCCTTAGTGGAATCTCTATTAAAAACCTGATCCACAGGTCCTGCTCTTTTGCCTCACGGTCTTCAGCACTCTGATCGCTGCCTCTTCCTCAATAGGAAAAATATGCTTTCAGGGTTCAGGGTTTCCTGATACCCGATGTCAAGAGTTCTTTGTCCTCTTGAATCCCCGATCTCCGATTTATCAATTTCCCGAGATGGATTTTCTCGCCTTAGCCCCTCCTGGCTATGCCCTAGTCCATGTGACTAGTTCTCATAAGACCACGGCCTTATCTTCCTTTCAGGGTTTTGGGCTTCTAAATCTCGATGTTCTCTAACTCTAGTTAGCCCTCCGGGCTAGACTAGTGGTCCACGCGACCGTGCCTTATATTCCCACAGTCCTATCACCTTTTGGGATTTTAGGGTTTCTGATGTCGAAGTGTATTGGATCTCTTGTCCAAGGTATCCCCAATTTCCCGATAGATGACTTTTCCTTTCAAGAAATTTCCCGAATTCTTTGATTTCCTCCATGCGTCCTCCTATGATGGACGTCCCAGATTGTTTTCGGGATTTTCACCATGGAGATTCCCAATATCCTGTCACTGTGATTCCTGATTTTATGAACACCAAAATCCCGATGGCCACATCTCCCGTCAGGACTTTTCTCCTTTGCTTACGAGGGTTTAAACCTCAAGCAACTTTTGTTGTATATGGTGTCTCCACCGTCCGTTCCATCGATCTTCTACGCACACCCCAGATATTAAACTCCACACGTCTTCACCCGATCCAACAGTTGACAGGTATTTGACAAAGATCCGACGACTCACGATCTACTCTTTCTATGCGTTCCTTATGCTACTTCCCTGGACATAGAAATTTCAACGGTCCAGAATCTATCGGCTCACCCAACGATAGTTGTGCTCCCTTATGAGCTCTGGCGCTTTCTCCCAATGCTTGGAATATTTTCTCCAAGACTAGAGGCTTAGACCTTTGTCATCCCTATGAGTACTCCACAACACTATTCCTCTTGAGCTTCTTCTTTCGAATCCTCAAAGGATTTTGACGTCTGCACTCTTGCAGAGTCTTCATGCACCAAAGTGCTATCTCTTCTGAGCTTCTCCAAATACTCATACCCCTTAAGGAAATAAATCCTTCTTCTTTCTCCCTCAGATGGAGAATTGGGAATGCCCTCCTGACTATCTTTTTCTCAAGGAACCTCTTCCTGAGTCTTTCAGGGTGTTCAGTAACCCTGTGAAGATCCCTAAATGGACTCCTCCTTCAAATTCCAGAACTCGACATAGTTCTCTTCTTCTCTATGCCAACCTACACACTGTCTCAATGCCCTCCTAGCAAAGTGTCTTCTCACAGAACATCCAACAGTTCTGTACTCTTCTGTACACCTATGCACCTGCTCAATGCCCACTTGGCAGAGCTCTCAGAATCCTCAGTGATTCTGGTTCTCCTTTAACTCACAGCAGAGTTCTTCTAAATGCATCCCTATGCATATGCTCAATTCCCACTTGGCAGAGCTCTATAGAACTCCTCAGAGATTTTGTCTGCAACTGTGTTTCCATATACAACCTTGCCTCCAAGATATTCAACAACCTTGAGGTCTTCCTCTAAGTTGATGATTCCAGTTCCTGTGCCCACCTGACACGTCTTTGTCTGAATCCACAGAGTTTAGAAGTGCTTCAGTGCAATGGTATTCAGAGACCGTAGTACTCTGTCACACCCGCCTGGCATGAAACCACAAAGAACCTCAAGCTCGAAATCAAAACAACCTGCAAATTCCTAGCATACATCTACAACATGAATTCACAGCATAAAATATAACACACCAAGGCATCCACATAACACAAAAATACATGCAGAAAAACTGATTTTGTTTGTATTAAAATGGCAATTGCTTGTTTACAAAGGTGTTCCTGAGCACGGCATGTAACAAGGTCTCGGCTCCTCTCTTCTAATCTCTACTCGCAGTTTCTCTTCTATTCTATTCTCCTCTTCCAAAATGAGATCCCCCTTAGATCTTTTTACCTAATGGGTCTCTTAGAGCTCTTCCCTCCAACCTACCTACCCTATTCAATTACATTGAATGGGTTGTCTAGTCCGCTATCTGGATCTAGATCTCAACCTTACAAACATTTAAGGCCGATCTACTCTATGCCTGTACAAAGGCATGGCTTTATGGCTCAATAGCCTAAACATTTAATTACATTCAATTTTAAATCAAAATGAGGGCAACACCTCTCTTCAGCTTTGAATGCGTGCACTGACGTGGCTGGCTGGATGACTAGCTGATGCGGAGAGATGCTCCTGCATCATACTCCTCAGCTGCAAAAATTCATGAGCTCCTTCTCATGAGCTTCCCATCTCAGCTATGGAAATCCTCCTGGATCCCAAACCATCCTCTAGAGCTGTTCATCCGCTCCATCTCCCTATTGTTGCTGCTACTACGCTGCTGCTGCCTTTCTGCCCAACTTCTCCTTGCTGGAAGTCTCTGGTGACTCTACCATCAGCCTTCTGATGTCTTCTATCACCTCATCCAACTGCTGGATTGGCTGGCCCTATTTATGAAGCCTCCCCAGCTGCAAAAATTTTCTGCAAATGGGCAGATCACTTTGATCTCCCATGCCTTCTTCTTCATCTGCTTCCAACCTCACCTGTTGGATGTGCACGCTCTGCACCTTCATCCTTCTCTCCAGGGCTTCAATCTTCTCATATAGATCAGCAAAGCTAATGTTGGTTGTTTCTTCTTCTTGTTCTTCTGCAAACTCCCATGTTGTAGTCCTTTCAGCTTCCTTGCTGAATGTGTCAAGCCACTCCTCAAAATGCTTGTTTTCTTCTTCTGTTTGGGTAGCCTCAGATATCTTCTCCAATTCTTCTGCGACAGTCTCAGCTAGATGTCCTTCTATTGTTGTTGCGTCTGCAACATAGATTTCTGCCTCCTCTTGGGCAAGTGGTAGGAATATCTTGATCCCCCCAATCATTATAAGGCTCCTCAGATTGTCCTCTCGGATGGCGAAATTTTTTAACTTGTCATCATCTTCATTCACATGGCTTGGAAAACCACATGAATCTTCATTCTTTTTCAGCTACATCTGCTGATCTAAATCCATCTTTGAGATCACCTGCTCTGTCAGCTCCTCAGGTTTATTCCGACTCACTTCTAAGTTCATGAGACCCTCAAATAGTCTCATCTACTCATCCCTGCCCATTTGGCAATATGGGATGCTTCCACTACCCTCCTGGCAGTCTTCGAGATCCCGCAATGACCTCATATCATTGCCCACCTAGAAATATGGGATTTTTTATCTACCCTCCTGGCAGTTCTTGAGATCTTCAGCTGATCCCATTTTATTCCCTTCATCGAGAATTCTCCCAGTCTCCGTTTCACATATCTGAACCATTTCTCCAGGTCCATCGAGGTTTTCAGCATACCTCAACCATCTTCTTAATAGCCTATGTTGTCTTCTAGCCATCAACTCCTTGACTGACCACTTTTCTTTTGCCTTCTTCATGGGCCATTTATACACCCACCGTGGTTTGGCTTTCTACTGCATCCACAATGCAAGCTTTTCTATTTATTTCTTTATATCATCGAGCTCTTCATCTATATCTTCTTGGCTCCACAGATCTGAGTTTTTCCTTCTAGCATACTTATGGCCTTCAGTAGCCATGTTGTTGTCTCTGTCTGCTCTCTTGGAAAACCTGCTACTCACTCCTGCAAACCTGAGTGTCCCAACCTCTCCTATAGCCCTCCTGACTTCCTATGGACTATTGCCTACCTGCAAACAAATCCTTACAGAGTTTCAGTACTCTTTCTTTTTACTTTACCTTCTCGCTCCACCTGAAATATACAGATGAAATCCTGCTCTGATACCACCCTGATGCAGTCGCACCCTCTTCCTCGGCAAAGGCCTCTGCGCTGACCTCCCAGTCTTTAAGGATCGTTCTAATTTTTCTCTCGAGCTAGAGTGACTCTTTGATTCCTCAGTGGAATCTCCGTTAAAAACCTGATCCACAGGTCATGCTCTTTTGCCTCACGGTCTTCTGCACTCCGACCGCTGCCTCTTCCTCAATAGGAAAGATATGCTTTCCGGGTTTGGGGTTTCTTGATACCCGATGTCAAGAGTTCTCTATCCTCTTGAATCCCCGATCTCCGATTTACCAATTTCCCAAGATGGATTTTCTCGCCTTAGCCCCTCCTGTCTATGCCCTAGTCCATGTGACCAGTTCTCATAATACCACGGCCTTATCTTCCTTTCAGGGTTTTGGGCTTCTAAATCCTTATGTGCTCTAACTCCAGTTATCCCTCTGGGCTAGACTCATGATCCACACGACCGTGCCTTATATGTAAATTCTAACCTTGTACAATATCTACTACAAACTGATATTCAGAAAAGAACAGAAAAGATACAATGGCAAATACAAACATTACACAGAGATTTTTCACCTGGAAACCCAAACCGGGAAAACCAGCATATATTATATTGATACACATTGTGTTACATTTTTTACAATACAATATACATATAGGATCCAGCGGCATCCAAAACCCTAACCCAATGACTTGGATTAGTCCAAAACCCTAATTCCTTAACCTGAAATAGAAAACCATCGGCAAAAACAGTCTGAACCCTAATTTCTAACCGGAAATAGAAACCATCGAAAAAAAAACATGTGCCATTTAAAACCACCCTAATATCATGTGGTCCCGCCAAAATATGTCGTCTCGGAAATATGTCGGCCCGGCAAAAATATGTCGGCCCGAAAAAAACATTTCGGGGGCTCCACCCCCCTCTAACCCCCCTGCGCGCCCAGCACAGGCACTCAGACACTACTACTCGTGCAAAGAATATAAAACATACCCAACATTATATGACCACAGTCCTATCACCTTTCGGGATTTTTGATGTCGAAGTGTATTGGATCTCTTGTCCACGGAATCCCTGATTTCCCGATAGATGACTTTTTCTTTCGAGAAATTTCTCGAATGCTTTGATTTCCTCCACGCGTCCTCCTATGATGGACGACCCAGATTGTTTCTAGGATTTTCACCATGGATATTCCCGATCTCCTGTCACCGTGATTCCTGATTTTGCGAATACCAAAATCCCGATGGCCACGTCTCCCATCGGGACTTTTCTCCTTTGCTTACGGGGGTTTAAACCTCGAGCAACTTTTGTCTGATCCAACAGCTGATGGGGTTTCGACACTCTTGATGAAGTGTCTCCACCATCCATTCCACCGATCTTCTACGCACACCCCAGAGATTAAACTCCACGCGTCTTCACCCGATCCAATGGTTGATGGGTATTTTTGAGAGATCCGACGACTCACGATATCCTCTTTCTATGTGTTCCTTTTGCTACTTCCCTGACATAGAAATTTCAACGGTCCAGAATCTATCAGCTCAACCAATGATAGTTGTGATCCCTTCTAAGCTCTTGCACTTTCTCTCGATGCTTGGAATATTTTCTCCAAGACTAGAGGCTTCGACCTTTGTCATCCCTCTGAGTACTCCACAACACTATTCCTCCTGAGCTTCTTCTCTCGAATCCTCAAAGGATTTTGACATCTGCTCTCCTGCAAAGTCTTCACGCACCAAAGTGATATCTCTTCTGAGCTTCTCCAAATACTCAGACCCCTTAAGGAAATAAATCCTTCTTCTTTCTCCCTCAGATGGAGAATTGGGAATGCCCTCTTGACTATCCTTTGCTCAAGAAACCTCTTGCTGAGTCTTTCAGGGTGTTCAGCAACCCTGCGAAGATCCCTAAACAGACTCCTCCTTCAAATCCCAGAACTCGACAGAGTTCTCTTCTTCTCTGTGCCAAACTGCACACTGTCTCAATGCCCTCCTGGCAGAGTGTCTTCTCACAGAACATCCAACAGTTCTGTACTGTTTTGTACACCTATGCACCTGCTCAATGCCCACTTGGCAGAGCTCTTAGAATCCGCAGTGATTCTGGTTCTCCTTTAACTCACAACAGAGTTCTTCTAAACGCATCCCTATGCATATGCGCAATGCCCACTTGGCAGAGATCTACATAACTCCTCAGAGATTCTGTCTGCAACTGTGTTTCCATATACAACCTTGCCTCCAATATATTCAACAACCTTGAGGTCTTCCTCTGATTTGATGATTCCAGTTCCTGTGCCCACCTGGCACGTCTTTGTCTGAATCCGCAGAGTTCAGAAGTGCCTCAGTGCACTGGTATTTAGAGACCGCAGTACTCTGTCATGCCCTCCTGGCATGAAACCACAAAGAACCTCAAGCCCGAAATCAAAACAACCTGCAAATGCCTAGCATACATCTACAACATGAATTCACAGCATAAAATAGACCACACCAAGGCATCCACATAACACATAAATACATGCAAAAAAACTGCTTCTGTTTGTATTAAAATGGCAATTGCCTGTTTACAAAGGTGTTCCTGAGCACGGCCTGTAACAAGGTCTCGGCTCCTCTCTTCTGCTCTCTACTCGCAGATTCTCTTCTATTCTATTCTCCTCTTCCAAAATGAGATCCCCCTTAGATATTTTTACCTAAGGGGGCTCTTAGAGATCTTCCCTCCAACCTACCTACCCTATTAAATTACATTTAATGGGTTGTCTAGTCCACTATCTAGATCTAGATCTCAACCTTACAAACATTTAAGGCCGATCTACTCTATGCCTGTACAAAGGCATGGATATATGGCTCAACAGCCTAAACATTTAATTACATTCAATTTTAAATCAAAATGAGGGCAATGCCTCTCTTCAGCTTTGAATGCATGCACTGACATGGCTGGATGGCTGGTTGGCTGACATGGAGAGATGCTCCTGCATCAGAAGTATACATAGATGGTAATGATAAGATGTGGTTGGAGTTCAGTATGAACATTGTAAAACTAGTTTTTATCCCTCTTTATTTCCATTATAAGTTTTCTTAAAGTATAGGGCATGTCGATAAAGAAGAAAAGGTTATGTCTCGTGTAAGTTTAGTAGGAGATCTGTTGTATGCGATGAAATGGTTACGACCAGATGTTTCACATGCTAATGATGTTGTCAGAAACGTGACAGATTCAGGTGTTTCAGTGAAATGGGTTCTTCAGCATTTGAGAAGCACAAATGTCACCTATAATGGTTACACTGAGATGGTCTGTGATAATTGTAATGTATATTTTACAGGTGTCTTAGATAAGAGGAGACCTATCACTAAATGTGTCTCACAACACAGTTGTGTAAGACATGTTGGAGGTGGAGTGATCCCTCGAGAAATCAAAACTTGTGCAAGTCACACAGGCGAGATCATGAAACCAATTTTATTAGAGAAGTTGTAGTGGTGCTTGGCTTCTCTTGGCTTGTAGAAAAGGTGATGAACAAAAGGAAGGAGAAAGGTATCAGGTTAATTGTTGTCAAGGAGGAGATTGTTGGGATTTGGTGACAACCAATTACCAAGAATAGATTTGGATCCTATTATTCTGCATTGGTTGCAACCGAATAGACCAAGTTAGAATATGGATAGGGATTTCATTTAATAATCAGTTTCTTGTAAATGTATATAAATATATGTAAGCCAATAGAGGAAAATGACAGAGTGTGTGAGATACTTGCAAATCTGATGTAATCTCCATGATCTGAATAATAAGACAATCGATGCTTATTTTTGGTGAATGTATCCCAACCTTTGGGTGAACCATGTGAAATCCTCGTTTTCCTTATTTGTGTGATTGTGATTTGTCATATGTGAATTGTGTTTTCCGCATTTGCAATTCAAACAAGTGGTATCCGAGCTGGTTAGAGCTGGTTGGAGGAGCGTTAAATTCTGGGAGGATCCAGAAGTGAAATCTATGTGAGGGTGCGTCAATTTCTATATCGCCACAGGTCCCTCCTCTGAAAGGTTGTAGCGACATACTAGTGAAACTTCACATGCATTTAAAATAATGGAATTTTTGTTGTCCAGCTATAATGTACAATGCGTAGACTCTTTGAGATACACACACTCCAGCTTCACGAGTGACATTTCTTATATATTATTAAAAAGATTTTTTAATTAAACTTTTTACCAATCATTCCTCCACATATTTTTCAAATGTCTTTGGGTTTTATAAGCAGTGGATGTTAGGAGATTTTGTGCTAATGGCTAAGATGCAGAGTTTGAAGTTTGAAGTTGAAAATTTCAGTGGTAAAAACAGCTTTGAGCTCTGGAAGCTCAAGATGCATGATCTGCTCGTGCAACAAAGCATGGTGAAGGCACTTTTGTGAAAAGCAAAGCAAGACGAAACCATAACAGATGATGACTAGTATGAGATGGATGCGAGAGCACTGAGTGCCATACGCCTGTGTTTGGATGATGATGTTATGTTCAATATTGTCTCGGAGAAGACAACAACTGGTTTGTGGACGAGGTTGGAAAGTCTACATATGAAGAAATCCTTGATGAGCAGAATCTACTTGAAGAGACAACTACACAGTTTGTGGATGAAAGAAGGTACAAAACTTGATGACCATTTAAATACTTTCAATACCCTTATAGTTCAATTGACTAGTATGGAAGTTAAATTTAAAGATGAGGATAAGGCCATTACACTATTTTGTTTGTTTCCTGAGTCTTGGGATAACCTAGTCACCCCTATTAGCTTTATCTCAACAGAAGTTTTAGATTATGACTCTGTTGTGGGAGATTTGTTGGCTGAGGAGATGAGGAGAAAATATATCAAAGAAACCTCAACTTTAGAGGTGATATTGATCAGAGGTTGAACCACATAAAAGAATGACAGAAGTTCTTTCCGATCTAAGTCAAGACACAGAAAGGGTAAAGAAAAATGTTGGTATTGTGGCAAAACAAGAAATCTCAAGAAAGATTGATGGAAGAGAAAGGAATATGAGGAAAACTCTACAAAGGAAACAAATTTGGTTGTAACAAATTTAGGTATAATTGATCAAGTTTTATCCATTTCTAGTAATTTACAATAACAAGAAGAATGGCAGTTAGATTCAGGTGCCTCCCACCACATGTGCTCACATACAAATTGGTTCATTTCTTACCAATCTGTTGACGAGGGTATAGTGTTTATGGGAAATGGTATTCCATGTAAAACTGTTGGGGTTGGAAGTATTAGAATCGAGATGTTCGATGGTATTGTTAGGGAATTAATGGATGTTAGATATGTACTTGATCTTAAATCAAATTTGATTTCATTGGGAGTGTTGGATTCTTGTGGATATAAGTATATAGGTCAAGGTGGAGATCTCAAATTGTCAAAAGGTAGTTTAGTAGTGATGAAGGAAACAAAGGTTGATAACTTTTATAATATGGAAGGGAGTACTGAAGTGGAATCTGAAGTGACAGATGTATCTTCTTGTTTATGGAAGAAGCATTAAGGCCATAAGAGCAAGAAAGAATTGTAGGTACTGGTAAGAGGCAAATCATTTCCAGACTTAAAATCTTTGTTTTTGAATTCCTGCTTGTTTTATATCTCTGCAAGTTATGATGGTGGTATAAAGGGATGTTGTGTGTGGGATCCTACTTCTCACAAAGTCATCATTGACAAAGATATAGTATGTAT
>SNQJ01S0091657.1:0-32673 GCA_010110895.2 Picea sitchensis | reverse complement strand
ATCTTTGTTTCTGAATTCCTACTTGTTTTATATCTCTGCAAGTTATGATGATGGTATAAAGGGATGTTGTGTGTGGGATCCTACTTCTCACAAGATCACCATTGATAGAGATATTGTATGTATGGAACAACCAAAAGGGTTGATTCAATATCGAAATAGTAAATTTGTTTGCATGCTAGGTAATTCATTGTATGGCCTATTGTTACCCAGGCAAATATACAAGATGTTTGAATCCTTCATAATGAGTCAGAATTTTTCAAAGGGTAGGAATGACTATACAGTTTATAGTGCATTCACAGTCTTGATGTTCTTTGTTGATGATATGCTCGATGCAAGCTGAAGCATGGATAAAATTAGTAAGAAAATGACTGAGGTGGACAGGACAATTCACATGAGGGATCAAGGAGTAGCAAAACAAATTATGTGCATGGAAGTACATAGAGATGGAAATGGTAAGCTCTGGTTGGAGTTCAGAATGAACATTGTAAAACTAGTTTTTATCCCTCTTGCTTTCCATTATAAGTTTTCTTCAAGTATAGGGCATGTCTATAAAGAAGAAAAGGTTATGTCTCGTGTAAGTTCAGTAGGAGGTCTATTGTATGTGATGAAATGGTTAAGACCAGATGTTTCACATGCTAATGATGTTGTCAGAAACGTGACAGATTCAGGTGTTGCAGTGAAATGGGTGCTTCAAAGTTTGAGAAGAACATATGTCACCTATAATGGTTAGACTAAGATAACACATATTTCATTAAATTTGGAAATATTCAGTGGATCTAGAATTTTAGAACTTTAGCTAGATTGAGTTTTTTCAAAATAAGGAATTAGAAAATAGCTTAGTTCACTACTTTGAATGCATATATTCACCATTTTTTTTGTTATAAAGGTATCATTATAAACTCTCTTGTATTATAATTTATTTTCATTATTATTATTTTGATTTTTCTATTGAAATTTAAGTGGCACTAGATCAAAATAGTGGATCTTGATTTAGTTACATCTTAACATGTGTGTTAAGTAAAAAAATGGATGTAAATAAAAAATAGTGGGTCTAGGATTTTGAACTAAATTAGCAAAATTGCAATTTTTCAAATTAAGGTATTAATAAATTGCTTGGTTCACTACTTTGAATGTATATATTCTCCATTTTTGTGATAACGTTATCATGATAAACTATATAAAACTTGATCAGTAAGATTTATGTGGGAAGGAATGTTTTGAGAATTCAGAGATACCACAGTATTGTTTATGGGAGGTCGATATTTCGAGTCCATATCAGGACCCATCATAAGGACATCTAAGCCTGAGTAAAGAAGAAACTGAAGAGAGAAGACATATATTGACCTACGGGAGAAAAACTAAAGTCTTGAAGTCGGCTTCTAAAAACTTAGAATTTTTATTTTTATTAAAGGATTAGGGTTTTTTTAAAGAATTAGGGTTTTTATATATTAAATTATTAATTAATTTTTTAATTTTTTAATTTTAATGTATTATTTATAATGTTAAATTGATGTTAATTATAGAATGAGGTAAAGGTTATTAATTGTTATTCAAGTTAATTAATGAAATAAATTGTGTTTGATTATTAGTTTAGTTAAAAGTATAAAGGTAATAGTATAATAATGTAGTGTTTAGAATAAATTTATATAAAACTTGCGAAGCAAAGCTTTGAAGTCTTGGACTTGGATTCCTTACATTATTTGTATTAATATTATTTATAACTTGTATTAAAATCTAAGTTGATTAAGGTTATTTAATAACATTAATATTGTGTCTCTTACTATTATTAACCTATTTAATTATAATTTAATATACTAAGTAGTGTTGAGTAAGTATACTAGTAGAAAGTTGACAGAATTTTAGAGTGACCTATATAAAAGCTATCTAATGACATAATACCAATGTGTTTATTATTATTATAACAATTTTAATTCTAGACATAGTAAGTAATATTGTCTATATTGAGTACTATATTTTATTATATTAAGGGGTTTACAACATTTTATAGTCAAGAAAGGAAAATATTATATGTGAGTTTAACGTTCAAACAGATTAAGTTTATTGTTTTAACGATAAAAAACAACTATAAATTAGATTAACTCAATTTAAACAACTATAAATTAGATTAACTCAATTTATTTCTATTATTATTATGTATGTTTTCTATTGAAAGCTATTGCGGATTACATTATGAATAATAGATTTGTAAGATATTTCTCACATATAAATTTATTTAATGGTATTAATAATTAATGTCAATTACTATTATTACCCTTGATTTTAGTTATAATTTAATAGTATAGTAACTATCGTGTCTCAATGTTGAGTTACTATAGTAAGTTTAGGACATTGGCACCATCTTCTAGTGACCTATAAAGCTATTGAATGATATAATACCAATGTCTTTGTTACTATAACAATTTTATTTATTGTCATAGTAACTAACATAATATCAGTGTGTTTGTTACTATAACAATTTTATTTATTGTTAAAGTAACCAATATTGAATTGTTATAGTAACTAACATAATACCAATGTGTTTGTTACTATAACAATTTTATTTATTTTCAAAGTAACTAATATTACTTGTGTTGAGTACTATATTTTATTATAAGAGTTGGCTTCAACACCATCTTCGAGTGACCTATAAAGCTATTGAATGACATAATACCAATGTGTTTGTTACTATAACATGTTTAGATATTGTCATATTAACTAACATAATACCAATTTGTTTGTTACTATAACAATTTTATTTATTGTCAAAGTAACCAATATTGTTTGGGCTGAGTACTATATTTTATTACGAGAGTTGGCCTCATTTTAAAGTCCACAAGAGAAAATATTCCATTATTAAGTCTAGGTTTACCCTTGTATTGATCAAAATAAATTATGAATTAGAATAGCAACAAAAGTTATTTATATTATTATTTATATTTTTGTATTAAAAGCTAAGTATACGATCATGTTTACTTCATCAATAATTCATCAATAATAGATTAATATACCAGAAATTTCTTACCTATAAAGTTATTTAATGACATTGATGTTAATATTGTGTTCAATGTTTATTATTAATCATTTTAACAATCAAAATCAATTAAGAATTTGAATAACCAGAAAATAGTACAATTTGATTTTTAATGACATTGATGTTAATATTGTGTTTAATGTTTATTATTAATCATTTTAAAAATCAAAATCAATTAAGAATTTGAATAACCACAAATTAGTACAATTTGATTTTTTTCAAATACCAGAGGAAAACTAGAGTGAACTACATATTGCAAGTGCTCAATGTTCATTGATAATGTGTTTGAACATATTATATTGAAAATAACACATTAATATTTCTCTAAAACTTAGATTCCTTACATAATATTAATATTTATGTTTCTGTATTAAAGCAAAATTTATCAAAAATTGAGTCATGAATAATAGTTTGTGTGAGAAATTTTGTACCTATAAATTTTTTTAATGACATAGTAATTGTGTTTGTTACTATTATTAACCATTTTGATGATTGACACTAAGTAACTATTTTATCTATGTTGAGTATAATGTTCACACCACTTTAGAGTTTGGAAGTTGTTTAACTATCAAAATCAAATTATTATGAATTAGAATGAAACAAAGTAGTAAAATTTGATTTATATCAAATATAATAAGGAATATTATGGAAAACTCACTTCAAACTATATTGCAAGACTTGTCTAGTATTTATTCATGAAGTGTTTAAACGTTTTAAATTGAAAATAATGCTAATTCGCTGCTTCAATATAGTTTTAATATACCAGTCTCTAGAAAATGTTTTTAAGTGCATTATTGGAATTGATTATGCAAGGTTGATATAGTGAAAAGTTATATTGATATAAACAAATCATTGAAAACTTAAATATTGAATGGCGTCATGTAATTTGCATAACGCATCGTCAGATTAATACATTGAAGTTGAACCAAAATTTGCATATTTGTATTAAATAATATAAAACTCCTCAAAAAATAATATGAACGGAATATTTGATATACAACAAACATTGAAAAGTGTATCTTCGTGAATATTAGTAGATCCTTCAAAGGATAAAATTACATTCATGAATCATCTCCACATGATCTCATGGTATTTTCTCAAGTAGATCAAGTACAACTTATACACCCCATTTATTTAACTTGGTCTTCTTGCAATGTTCTTTCTTTGGCATCCATGCCCAAACTATGGTATTAATTGGAATAGATCCATGTTTTGTGTCATCGGGATTTGGTACCCAATATTGTTCTAATATTTTTCCCTTGTATTTCCCTAAATTAGGCTTCCACCAATCAACCTTTGCATGAAGAATCTCACTTTGATTGTCTTGGAAGATATTCAAGGTGGCTTTTTCCATCCAAACCAACTCCCCTTCATCCTCATTTCCTGATCTAACTAGCACCATATTTCTTTTCTAAGAACCAATAATAGGATTAAATGTTATCTTTGGCTTGTAGCACTTGGGTCCAACATATACTCATTCATTTGTCACATTATCAAAATCCCCATTCATAATACTTAAAATTACATGGAGTGCATTACTGTTAGCATTGAAAATTTGCCTTGTCTTGGGCTAGAAATCCTTAGAAGATTAATCACTTCCTTCCACTATTGTATGATCATTGTAAATTCCATCTAATGTATCAAGAACTATTTCCCAATACTCTACTTTATTTTTCCATTCCCCTGTAACAATTGGTGAATCATCATTGGTGATAATGTCTTTCCACATTTTTATGTATGATGTTATTCCTTCCTTTAGTTCTTTTAGGTAGACATCATTATCTTTAGGACATAAGAAATATGGCTTCCCTGTGGGAAATTTAGGTCAACCTTCTTTATCTGTATTTCACAACTCAACTGGTTATGACCACTCAATATCTATGATGGATTCTTTGTACCATAGTACTGGAACATCATTGAGTACAAGAAATTAGAAATAGTGGACATTAAGATGTTTGAATAGTGCATTTTTTAGCACCTTGATGTATCCATTAAGGAAACTTTTGAAGTCATGCACCTTGTCAATCAATGTAGGGGGGAACACTCATTTTTCTTCAATCATGCGATATGTATCCATCATTTCAGGTAAAGAATATATGTCTTTAATTTTCAATTTGGAAGACAAGCATATGTAGGTTCCATCTATGTCTTCATGAGTGTGTCCCACGTGTAAGAACCCAACCTCAATAGTGATGAAGACACCAAGTGTAGAGAAAAGTGATAGAAACATGAAAAGATAATGACTATTATCATCACTTGTTGCATTTTCCAACTGTAACAACAAATGTGGAGGAAGAGGTTTAACATCAACATTTTGATTTTTTGATCTTCCATGATATAGAAAATCACCATTGTACACTCTACATTCTTAGTAAATACAAGTGTCTAGTCATGCATCTCATAGTGGGTTTCTAGAACTTCCACTCTCATAAAGAAAATCACCATAAATATCAAGATTTAGGTCTTCAAGGTCCCTCAAGCACTTTGCAAGGGATGTAATGGTAAATTTTGATCCTATATGTACAAATGGTAGCGAGAAATGACCAAAACCTCATGTCTTATGCTCATGTGTTAGCATACCTGTCAATAACAAACCCAAGTTTGTTCCTACAATGGATTTTGATTTGACACATAGCCTTGGGATTGAAGTCTTTGTTTTGTCCATTTTATCATGGATAATGCTCAAATACTCCTTTGGAAACCACTCTGACATAATTTTGTGGGAATAGTAGCAATATATTCGACACATAACATTCTTTGTATGTTTGTTCAATCTACCTCATGTCTTTTCTTCCAACTCATTTGTAATTGTTGACTTCATATGTGCTTTCAACACGATACATTCACTACATTTACTGAAGTTGGTATTCTTTGAGAATGTCACATCTCGAAAATGAGCATTCTAGATCTTGCTCATTGTTGGTTGTGATATTGATGGGTAATTGAGATTTTGAAGAGCCTCATTGATCTCATTTAACAAAGAACTTTGTCTGTAAGTAGAAGGAAATAATATTAAAGGAGAAGACCTTCCATTTTCTTCAACTTGACGTGTTTGATTTGGTGAATAATTTGAATTATACATTACAATTATGTGTAATATTTATATGGATTCCATAGTATGTGCATGTGCTTTGCATGTGTTGGTGTTACCATAAATGGATTTGATGTGTCCATGCTAGAAATAATGTTGGTAGTTATAAAAGGTGCTTTGAGGAATCTTATGTATCTTGAACCATGCTTTCTTACAAATAATACTAACTTTAGATCTCGTTTCCTTTACTTTTCTAACAATAGGAGGTAGGCCAGGACCATGGATTTTTGACATGACTTCATTTGAAAGGAGTGAATGCAAGAAAAATTCTATGACGCCATTTTTATTTATGTGTTCCATACCCCTTCGAGTAACTGCAGTGGCCTTTCTATCCACATGTTGAAGACAATCGTGTTTACAACATTCATCCACTACCAAAAAGTAGGATTTCTCTCTTCATCTATCTTTGTTTGAAATTTTGCAACTTTTTTTGTAGCCAAAACTCATTTAATGCTTTTATAATTTCTCATTACATGCATAACATTTGATTCTATCTCTTTTTCATTATAATTATCTCCATCCCATTTGTTTGAGGGACTTTTGTCCTCTATCACATCCCATATAACCATTTCCTTGGCTGGCTCCTTAAACTTTTCCTTGACCCTTAACATCTCACCTTTGTTGTTCACCAACTTATTTATTGGCCATCTAACCAAACAGTGTATAGAATTATCCCTAATCCTACATCTTTCACAATTTTCATGTATCTCTTCCATGCAAACACTGAATTCCATTTCACCTAGTGTTTCACCCTCAACCATGTCATCCTCATGGATATTAAATATCATTCCTTTCGAAATACACATGCTTGTTCCCATGCATCCTAGTGTAAGAGAAACCCTTGTACATGTGAATGTAACCCTATCGTAGGGTATATTTATGGGATGATCATGACAATGAGGTACCAAAATCCGATTCTGGCCAAATCTCATAAGATTACAATGCACCCCTTAGTGTATACTCAAATCATGTTGGATGTGGTAAAGGAGCATCATATTTTGACACCCTCTTAATTTTAACCACTATGCATCCTTTATTTACCATCCTTCCATGCACCTCATGACCAAGCTCTATATTGAATATGGAGCCCTCACCCACCTTCACTCCACTTTGTAGAAAACTACCTTGTCTCCAAAAGAAAATGAAGAAGAAACATTTTCACCTCATCTGTACACCAAATTAAAGAAACTCAGTATTTGCTAAAAAAATAACATTTAGTATACTATCAATAACACTTAACAATATTTGCTAAAAAAAACATCTAGTATACTATCAATAACACTTATCACATGCTTTGAGATTTTGATTTACCTATGTTGTGCCTCAAATCCATAATCTTCCATGGATATATGCCCCCTTCATCAACATCTTCCACAATCAAAAGTGGTTGAGTGATATCAATTATCAAAATCGTAACATAGCCTACAATAACCCTTTCTATGCCATAAAAAGTTCCAGTGTTTGTAGATTCAACCCTTCCTAGCCCAATAAATTGACCATTAATTAGGAGGTCAACATAGTCCCTTTTGGCAAAATTGTATTTTCCATTGTAACTCCTCTAAACTTTTTAACACAATTGAATTGTAATTTGTAATTAAGGTTAAACCACATAATGTGTCTCTTATACTTTAGCAAAAACACAACCTTCAAAAAAGTAATATAGTTGCAAAAATAAAAAATGGTATGGCAATGATTTTGTATGCAATGAAAAACCTTTCACCACCATCCACCAAAAGGCAATTTACATATAAATTACACAATATATATATGAAGACCTGACAATTAGAGATCTGAGTAGTGTCAGAGAATGAAAAATATCAACTCATATCAAACCACCAAGTTCTTATTTAACTATGGAGATGGCACTTGTTTTATTGATGTATGTGTATGAATTGTGCTCATAAGACATTTGAAAAAGTTGTAGAACCACAAGGTCCTTTGGAAAATAAAATAAATTCCAACATGGATGTTACGTTAGATATCAAATAGGTCCCATGATAAAGAGTGATATTTATAGCTATATTAGTGAGGATTTTTAATGTCTAAACATGATAAATTGGTAGCCAATATAGAGATTTTCTTCCAAATAGAAGTTTTGTTAATATAAACAAACACTAGATAATTCTCATTTTTATTCTAAAAGTGAGGAAATCTCATTTTGAATATTTAGTTCAAATGTTATGACTCCCTACCTAAACTCATTTGAAGACATACTCTTTAAGATGGATACATAGGGATGTTGAAATTTAGAACCTCAAAAAGTGTAGATTTAAGTTATGTCAGACAGTTATGTTGATGAGGTAAAGTGTGATCTTGTACCTCTATCCATTAGTGAAATTGCTTTTGGAATCCCTTAGCTATATGAAAGAGATGCCATATTCTTTAGGAGAGAAAAACAATACATCTTGTTAAGGTACTTTTGTTTGTTACTTTAATAGTTGCATACTTGTCCATTGGAAGCAATATATAGTATACTTAATCATACACTATTCATAAACTTCAAAATTGTACAGAGATCACACAATTCTATGTGGCTCAAAAGATTGTGATAGGATCATTGTGCTTGTGTTAGAAGGAAAACTATAAACCATTAGCTTTTATTCCAATTCAAGCACAAGTGCAAAACCAACAACAACATCATATTTAAATACACTATGTATTGCATCATCGTGAATCTTTGTAGCTTGTTCCAGATCCAACAACAGACACACTCAAAGAAAAAACACTAACCATGGTGATCGTTGGGACAAAGGCACCCTTGAAGAATTGATTGCACAATCATAATCACATTACCAACAACAAATTTGCATTGTGAAGGAAATCTAGCACTTGTTAGCTTTCCTTCTAACACAAACATAAATGCATTGCTAACAACAATAATGCACCATGAAGAAAAACTAGTGCTTGATAGTTTTCCTTATAACGCATTGCCAACAACCACATTGTTCCATGAAGGAAAGTTTTCTTTCTAGCACAAGGACAACAACATTTCCCACACAAACATTGCATAATGAAATAAATTTGGCACATGCTAGCTTTCCTTCTAGCACCAGCACAAATGTATTTTCTAGCACAAAAACAACATTTCCCACAACAAAATTGCACAATGAAGGAATAATTGTGAATGCTAGAACCATTAAGGAAAGCTAACACTTGTTGTATTTTCTTCTTGCATAAGCACATGCACATTTTCAGCAACAACATTCTAGTGTGAAGGAAATCTAATACACGTTATTTTTCCTTCTAGCACAAACTCAACCGTGTTTCCAACAACAATATTGCACTATGAATGAAAGCTAGCACATGCTATCTTTCCTTCTATTACAAGCAAGTATAATGAATTGTTAAGTAATGTTTTTCATCATGAAGGAAAGATAGAACCTACTAGCTTTCCATTTAGCATAAGCATAAGCATAATCACATTGCCAACAACAATAGTGCACCATGAAGGAAAGCTAGCACCTTCTAGATTTCCTTCTAACATATTGGAAACAACAACATTGCACTATGAAGGAAAACTTTCTTTCTATCACAAGATAAACAACATTGCCCACAACAAAATTGCACAATGAAAGTGAAGGAAAACTTTCTTTCTAGCACAAGATCAACAATATTGCCCACAAAAAAATAGCACAATGAAAGAAAAATAGCACATGCTAGTTTTCTTTCTATCATCAATACAAACACATTGCCAACAACAACGTTGTAACCTGAAGGAAAGATAGTTTCTACTATTCTTGCACAAGCATCAATACATTTCGAATAACAACATTCCACCAATAAGGAAAGTTAGTGTGTGCTAGCCTTCCTTCTAGCACAAGCACAAGCGATATCCAACAAAAACATTTCACTATAAAGGAAAGCTAACACATGCTAACTTTCTTTCTAGTACAAGCACAAGTGCATTGCCAAAAAATACATTGCATCATGAATGAAAGCTAGAATGTGCTAGCTTTCCTCTAGCATAAGCACAAGCAAATTGCCAAATAACATTGCACTATGAAGGAAACTTTTTTGTAGCACAAGAACAACAACATTGCGTAATGAAGGAAAGATAGCACATGTTAGCTTTTCATCTAGCACCAACACAAGTGCATTGCCAACAACAACATTGCACCGTGAATGAAATAAAGCATATGTTAGTTTTCCTTCTTGCAAAAGCACTCGCACATTTCCAACAATAACATTCCACTATGAAGGTAAGCTAGCACACACTATCTTACTTCTAGCACAAGCGTGCTGCCAACAACAACATTGCACTGTGAATCAAAGCTAGCACATGTTATATTTCCTTCTAATACAAACACAATTGAAATCTAGGACATGCTAGATTTTCTTCTAGTACAAGCACAAGTGCATTTCTAAGAAATACATTGCATCATAAAGAAAAGCTAGCACATGCTAGCTTTCCTTTAGCTTTCCTTATAACATAAGCACAAGCACATTGTCAACAAAAATATTGCACCATGAAGGAAAGCTAGTCCTACTAGTTTTCCTTCCAACACACTGCCAATAACATCATTGCACCATGAAGGAAAGGTTTCTTTCTAGCACAAAAGAACAACAATTCCCACAACAACATTGCAAAATAAAGGAATACTTGTACATTATAGTTTTCCTTCTAGCACAAACAAAAGCGCATTTTGAACATCTTTCCACTCTGGAGGAAAGATAGCACATGCTAGTTTTCCCACTTGCACAAGAACAAATGCATCTCAAACAACATCATTCCATCATGGAAGAAATCTAGCGCGTGCTATCTTTCCTTCTTATACAAGCACAAGTGCATCTCGAACAACATTATTCCACCATGGAGGGAAGCTAGCACATCCTATCTTTCTCTCTTACACAAGCACAAATGCATCTTGAACATCATTCCATTGTGGGGGAAATATAACATATGCTATATTTCCTTCTTGCACAAGCACAAGAACTTCTTGAAAAACATCATTCCACAATGTGCTAAATTTTAGTCTTGCACAAGCACAAGTACATCTCGAACAACATCATTACACCATGAGAGAAAGCTAGCATGTGCTATCTTTCCATCTTGCACAAGTATAAGCACATCTCGAAAAATATCATTCCACCATGGGAAGGCTAGTGCATACTAGTTTTTCCACTTACAAAAGCACAAGTGCATATCAAACAACATCATTCAACCAGGGGGGAAAGCCAACGTGTGCTAGTTTTTCGTCTTTCATAAGCACAAGTGCATTTTGAACAACGTCATTCCACTCTAGGGGAAAGGTAGCACATGTTATATTTACCTATTGCAGAAGCATAAGCGCATTGGAACAACATCATTCCACTGTGGGGGAAAGCTAACGCATTCTAGCTTTGCCTATTGCAAAAGCACAAGGGCATCTTGAATAACATTGTTCCAATGTGGAGGAAAGCTAGTGTGTGCTATATTTCACTTTTCCACAAGCACAATGTATCTTGAACATCATTCCACCACGGAGAAATCTAACACACGATATATTTTTGTCTTACACAAGCACAAGCACATCTAAAACAACATTATTCCATTGTGGGGGAAAGCTAGTGCATGCTATCTTTTCGTCTAGCACAAGTGCATCTCAAACAACATCATTCCATCATGTGGGAAAGCTAGTGTATGCTATCTTTCCCTCTTGCACAAACACAAATACATATTGAATAACATCATTGCACTGTGGGAGAAAGCTATTGTGTGCTTGCATTCCCTACTTCACAAACACAAGTTCATCTTGAACAACAACATTCCATCGTGGATAAAATCTAGTGTGTGCTAGATTTCCTTCCTTCACAAGCATAAGTTCATCTTGAACAATATCATTCAAATGTGGTGGAAAGCTAATGCATGCTAGGTTTTTTCCGTGCACAAGTACAATCATTTCTTGAACAACATCATTCCATCGTGGGGGAAATATAGTGCTAGCTTTCCATCTTACACAAGCACAAGTACATCTCGAACAACATCATTCCACCCTGGGGTAATGTTATCATGTGCTAGCACACCCTCTTCCACGAGCACAAGTGCATCTCAAACATGATTCCACCTTGGGGAAAACTAATGCATGCCAACTCTCCCTCTTCCACAAGAACAGGTGCATATCGAAAAGTATCATTCCACCGTGGGGTAAATCTAGTGCATTCTAGCATTCCCTCTTGCACAAGCACAAGTGCATCTCGAACATCATTCCACCTTGGGGAAAAACTAGTGTTTTCTAGCTTTCTCTCTTGCATAAGCACAAGCACATATCGAACAACATCATTCAAGTGTGTTAGTTTTCTCTCTTGCACAATCACATCTTGAACAACATCATTCCTGTGTGTTATCTTTCTCTCTTGCACAAGCACAAGTGCATATTGAAAAACATCATTCTACCATGGAGTAAAACTAGTGCATGCTAGCTTTCTCTATTGCATAAGCACAAGCACATCATTCCATCCTAGGAGAGAGTTAGTGTGTGCTAGCTTTCCTTCTTGCACAAGCACAAGCTCATATCGAACAACATTATTCCATCGTGGGTGAAAGATACAACATGCTAGATTTCCCTCCTACACAAGCACAAACACATCTCAAACATCATTCCATTATGGGGGAAAGCTATCCCATGCTAGTTTTACATCACTTCTCGAACAACATCATTGCAATGTGTCGTAGTTTTTTGTCCTGCACAAGCACAAATACATCTCAAACATCATCATTCCATCGTAGGGGAAAAGTAGCGCGTGCTAGCTTTCCCTCTAGCGCAAGTATAAGCACATCTCAAAAAATATCATTCCACCCATGGAAAAGCTAGTGTGTGCTAGCTTTTCCTCTTTCACACACACACATGCATCTCTAACAACAACATTCCACCATGGGGGGATGCGTGTTATTTTTCCATCTTGCACAAGCATAAGTGCATCTTGAACAACATCATTACATTGTGAGGCATGCTAGCTTTCCCTCTTGCAGAAGCACAAGCGCATCTCAAAAAACATCATTCCACCATCGGGAAAATCTAGCACTATGGGGGAAAGCTAGCGCATGCTAACTTTCCATCTTGTGCAATATGGAAAGTTAGTGCATGCTAGCTTTCCCTTTGCACAAGAAAAAATGCATCTCGAACAATATCATTCCACTGTGTGGAAAGCTAACACGTGCTAATTGTCCATCTTTCACAAGAACAAACACATCTCGAATAACATCATTCCATTGTGGGGGAAATATAGTGTGTGATTTCTTTCCATCTTTCACAAACACACACGCATCTTGAACAACAACATTTCATTGTGTGGGAAAGCTAATGTGTTCTATCTTTTTGTCTTGCATCTCAAACACAATCGTTCCATTGTGGGGGAAAGCTAGCACGTCCTAGATTTCTCTCTTTCATAATCAAAAGCACATATTGAACAACATCAATCCACCATGGGGGAAAGCTAGTGCCAGCTTTCCCTCTTGCACAAGCCCAAGTGCATCGAATAACATTATTCCAATGTTGGGAAAATCTAATGTGTGCTAGCTTTCCCTCCTTCACAAGAACAAGTTCATATCGAACAATATCATTTCACCATCAAGGAAAGTTAGCACGTACTAGTTGTTTGTCTTGCACAAGCACAAGCGTTTCTCAAACAACATCATTCCATCGTGGGGGAAATATAGCGCATGCTAGTCTTATCTCTTGCACAAGCACAAGTGCATATCGAATAACATTATTCCACCATGGGGGAAAGCTAGTGTGTGTTGGCTATCCCTCCTTCACAAGCACAAGTTCATATCAAACAACATCATTCCACCATGGGGGAATGCTAGCGCATGTTATATTTCCCTCTTGCAAAAGCACAAGGGCATCTCAAACAACATCATTCCAACGTCAGGAAAAGCTAGTGCATGACAACTTTCCCTCTTGCAAAAGCACAAGCACAACTCGAACAACATCATTCCACTGTGGAGGAAAGATAGTGCGTGCTAGCTTTCCCTTTTGCGCAAACACAAACACATCTCCAACAACATCATTCCACCATGTGGAAAGCTAGGCACAAGAGCATCTCAAACAACATCATTCCATTGTTGGGGAAAGCTAATGTGTGCTAGGTTTTTGTCCTGCACAAGCACATCTCGAACAACATCATTCTATTATGGGGGAACGCTAGCCTGTGCTAGTTTTATTTCTTCCACAAGCACAAGCACATCTCAAACAACATCATTCCATCATGGAGGAAAGCTAACATGCCATCTTGCACAAGAACAAGTGTATATCGAATAACATCATTCCATCGTGGGGAAAGCTAGTGCATGCTAGCTCTCCCTCCTTCACAATCACAATTTCATCTCTAACAACATCATTCCACCATCGAGGAAAGCTAGCGCATGCTACGTTTCCATCTTGCACAAGCACAAGCATTTCTCAAATAACATCATTTTGTCATAAGGGAAAGCTAGCATGTCTGTTAGCTTTCCCTTTTGCACAAGCACAAGTGCATATTGAATATCATTCCACCGTAGGATAAAACTAGAATGTGCTAGCTTTCCCTCCTTCACAAGCACAAGTTCATCTTGAACAACATCATTACAACATGAGGTAAAGTTAGCGCATGCTAGATTTCCCTCTCGCAGAAGAACAAGTGCATATCAAACAACATCATTCCAATGTGGGGGAAAGATAGTGCATGATATTTTTCCCTCTTACAAAAGAACAAATGCATCTTGAACAACACCATTCCATTGTGGGGGAAAGCTAGTGTGTGTTATCTTTCCCTTTTGCACAAGAACAAGTGCATCTCGGAACACATTATTCCACCATGTGGAAAGATAACATGTGCTAGATTTTTGTCTTGCATAAGCACATTCACATCTCAAAAAACAACATCATTCCATTATGAGGGAAAGCTAGTGCGTGCTATCGATTCGTCTTGTGCAAGCGCATCTCAAACAACATCGTTCCATTATGGGGGATAGCTAGCGCATGCTAGCTTTCTCTCTTTCACAAGCACAAACACATATCCAACAACATCATTCTACCATGAGGGAAAGCTAGCCCATGCACATGCACAAGTTCATATCGAATGACATCATTCCAATGTAGGGGATTGCTAGTTATCCCTCCTTCACAAGCACAAGTTCATCTCAAACAACGCCATTCCACCAGCTAGGAAAGTTAGTGTGTGCTATTTTTTCATCTTGCACAAGCACATGCATTTCTCAAACATCATTCCACCTTGGGGGAAAGGTAGCACATGCTAGCTTTATCTCTTGTACAAGCACAAGTACATATCGAATAACATCATTCCACCATGTGGGAAAGCTGGCGCGTGCTAGCTTTCCCACCTTCACGAGCACAAGTTCATCTCAAACAACATCATTCCACCGTGGGTGAAAGATAGCGCATGCTATCTTTCCCTCTTACACAAGCACAAGTGCATATTGAATAACATCATTCCACCGTAGCGGAAAACTAGTGCATGCTATCTCTCCCTCTTGAAAAAGAACAAGGGCATCTCGAACAACATCATTCCACTATGGGGAAAGCTAGTGTTTGCAATCTTTCGCTTTTACATAGACATAAACACATATCCAACAACATATTCCACCATGCTGAAAGCTAGTGCATGTTTTCTTTTTGTCTTGTGTAAGTACAAGTGCATTTTGAACAACATCAATCCATTTTGGGGGAGAGCTAGCACGTGCTAGCTTTCCATCTTGCACAAGCACATCTCAACCAACATCATTCCATTGTGGGGGAAACCTAGTGTGTGTTAGCTTTGTCTCTTACACAAGCACAAGCACAAGCACATCTCGAACAACATCATTTCACCATGGGGGAAATTTATCTTTCCCTTTTACAAAAGCACAACTGCATATCGAATATCATCATTCCACTGTGGAGAAAGGCTATAGAATACTAGCTTTCCCTCTGTTACAAGCACAAGTTCATCTAAAACAACATTCCACCTTTGGGTAAATATAGTGCAAGCTAGCTTTCCGTATTACACAAGGACAAGTGTTTCTCCAACAATATCATTCCACTGTGGGGGAAACCTAGCGCATGCTAGCTTTCACTTTTACACAAGCACAAGTGCATATCGAATAACATCATTCCAATATGGAGGAAATCTAGTACGTGCTAGCTTTGCCTCCTTCACAAGCACAAGTTCATCTTGAGCAACATCATTCAGTAGTAGGGGAAAGCTAGTGCACCATTAGCTTTCTCTCTTGCAGATGCACAAGCGCATCTCCAACAATATCATTCCACCATCAGGGAAAGCTAGTGCATGCTAAATTTCCATCTTGCAAAAGCACAAGGGCATATTGAACAACATCATTCCATTGTGGGGGAAATTAGCACTTGCTGGCTTTCTATTTTGCACAAGCACAAATGCATTTCGAACAACATCATTCCACCATGTGGAAATCTAGAATGTGCTAGCTTTCCACCATGCGCAAGCACAAATGCATCTCGAGCAACATCATTCCACTGTGGGGGAAAGATACTACATGCTAGCTTTCCATCTTACACAATTGCATCTTGAACAACATAATTCTATTGTGGGGAAAGCTAATGCATGCTAGCTTTCTCTCTTGCACAAGCACAAGCACATCTCAAACAACAACATTCCACTGTGGGAGAAATTTAGCTACCTTTCCCTCTTGCACAAGAAAAAATGCATATTGAATAAAATCATTCCACCGTGGGGGAAAGCTAGTATGTGCTAGCTTTCCCTTAGTAACAAGCACAAGTTCATCTCGAACAACATCATTCCATCGTATGAGAAATTTTATCATGTACTAGCTTTCTATCTTGCACAAGCACAAGAATTTCTCGAACAACATCATTCCACCATGAGGGAAAGCTAGTGCATGATAAGCACAAGTGCATATCAAATAACATCATTCCACCGTGGGGGAAAGCTAGTGCGTGCTATCTTTCCCTTCTTTATAAGCACAAGTTCATCTCAAACAACATCATTCCACCATGGGGCATGCTAGCTCTTCATCTTGTAGAAGCACAAGCGCATCTCAAACAAAATCATTCCAATGTCGGAGAAAGCTAGCATGTGCTATCTTTCACTCTTGCAAAAGCGCAAGCGCATATTGAACAACATCATTCCACTATGGGGGAAAGCTAGCACGTGTTAGCTTTCCCTTTCTCCTAAGAATAAACGTATCTCCAACAACATCATTCCACTGTGTGGAAAGCTATCATGTGATAAATTTATGTCTTGTGCAAACACAAGGACATCTTGAGCAACATCATTCCACTGTGGGGTAAAGCTAGTGCATGCTAGATTTTCGTCCTACACAACCGCATCTCGAACAACCCATTGTAGGGGAAAGCTAACATGTGTTATCTTTCTCTCTTGCACAAGCACAAGAACATCTCAAAGAACATCATTTGACCATTGCAGAAAGCTAGCTAGCATGTGCTATCTTTCCCTCTTACACAAGCACACGTGGAAAAAAGCTAGCGCATGCTAGCTTTCTCTCTTTCAAAAGAACAAGTTTATCTCGAACAACATCATTCCACCGTCTAAGAAATCTATCATGTGCTAGCTTCCCATCTTGCACAAGTACAAGCATTTCTCGAACGTCATTCCACCTTGGGGGAAAGCTAGCATGTGTTAGCTTTCCCTCCTGCACAAGTACAAGTGCATATCAAATAACATCATTCCACCATGGCGGAAAGATAGCGAGTGATGGATTTCCCTCTTTTACAAGAACAAGATCATCTCAAACAACAACATTCCATCGTGAGGGAAAGCTAGCTTTCCATCGTACAGAAGCAAAAACACATCTCGAACAACATCACTCCATTGTTGGGAAAAGCTAGTGCGTACTAGCTTTTCGTTTGGCAAAATCACAACTGCATCTCGAACAAGTTCATTCCAATGTGGGGAAAATCTAGTGCATGCTAGATTTCCCTTTTGTACAAGCATAAATGCATCTCCAACATCATTCCATTGTGTGGAAAGATAGTGTGTGCTAGATTTCAATCTTGCACAAGCACAATCACATCTTGAACAACATCATTCCACTATGGAGGAAAGATAGAGTATGATAGCTTTCCATCTTGCAAAAGCGCATCTCGAACAACATCATTCAATTGTGGCGAAAAGATTGCACATGCTAACTTTCTCTCTTGCACAACCAAAAGTATAAGCACATCTCAAACATCATTTTGTCATGGGGGAAAGCTAGCACATATTATTTTACCACTTACACAAGCACAAGTGAATATTGAATAACATCATTCCACCATGGGGGAAAACTAGCGCATGCTATCTTTCCCTCATTCACAAGCAAAAGTTCATCTAGAACAACATCATTCCATCGTCGAGGAAAGGTAGCGCATGCTAGCTTTCCGTCTTGCACAAGCACAAGTGTTTCTCGAACATCATTCCACCGTGGGGGAAAGCTAGCACATCTCTTGCACAAACACATGTGCATATCGAATAACATCATTCCACCATGGGGGAAAGATAGTGTGTGCTATCTTTCGCTCCTTCATAAGCACAAGTTCATGTCGAACAACATCATTCCACTGTGGGGGAAATCCGACGCATGCTATCTTTTCCTTTTGCAAAAGCACAAGTGCATCTCAAACAAAATCATTCCAACATCTGGGATAGATAGCATGTGCTAGCTATCCCTCTTGCAAAAGTGAAAGCGAATCTTGAATAACATCATTCCACTATGGGGGAAAACTAGCACATGCTAGCTTTCCCTTCTGAACAAGCACAATAGCATCTCCAACAACATCATTCCACCATGTCAAAAGCTAGTTTTTCATCTTGTGTAAGCACAAACACATCTTGAACAACATCATTCCACAAATGGGGAAGGCTAGCGCATGCTAGCTTTTCATCTTGCACAAGTGCATATCTAACATCATTCCATTATGGAGGAAAGCTATCTCTTGCAAAAGCACAAGTGTATATCGAATAACATCATTCCACCATGGGGGTAAAGCTAGCACATGCTATATTTCCCTCTTGCACAAGCAAAAGAGTAGATAGAATAACATCATTCCATCGTAGGGGAAAGCTAGCACGTGCTAGCTTTCCCTTCTTCACAAGCACAAGTTCATCTCAAACAACATCATTGAATAGTTGGGGAAAGCTAGCGCATGCTAGCTTTCCATATTGCACAAACACAAACATTTATTGAACAACATCATTCCACCGTGGGATAAATCTAGCGCATGTTAGGTTTTCCTCTTATACAAGCAAAAGTGCATATCGAATAACATTATTCCATCATAGGGGAAAGCTTGCGCGTGCGAACTTTCCCTCCTTCACAAGTTCAAGTTCATCTCAAGAAACATCATTCCACCATTAGGGAAAGCTAGCGCATGCTATTTTTCCCTCTTGCAGAAGCACAAGCACATATCAAACAACATCATTCCATCATCGGGGAAAGCTAGTGCATGCTAGCTTTCCCTCTTGCAAAAGTAAAAGGGAATCTCAAACAACATCATTCTACTATGAGGGAAAACTAGTATGTGCTAGCTTTCCCTTTTGCACAAGCACAAATGCATCTCCAACAACATCATTCCACCATGTGGAAAGCTAGCGCATGCTAGCTTTCCATCTTGTGCAAGAACAAGCGCATCTCAAACAAAATCATTCCATTGTGGGGGAAAGTTAGTGTGTGCTAGTTTTTCGTCTTGCACAAATGCATCTCGAACAACATCATTCCATTATGGAAGAAAGCCAGCGCGTGCTAGCTTCATTTTTTGTACAAGCACATGCACAACTCGAACAACATCATTCCACCATGGTGGAAATCTAGCATAAGCTACCTTTCCCTCTTGTACGAGCACAAGTGCATATCGAATATCATCATTCCAAAGTGGGGGAAAGCTAGCACGTGCTATCTTTCCCTCCGCTGCAAACATAAGTTCATCTCGAACAACATCATTCCACTACTGGGGAAAGCCAGCATGTGATAGCTAAACACAAGTGTTTCTCGAACAACATCATTCAATCATGGGGGAATGCTAGCTTTCACTCTTGCACAACCACAAGTGTATATTGAATAACATCATTCCATCATGGGGGATAGCTAGCACGTGTTAGTTTTCCCTCATTCACAAGCACAATTTCATCTCAAACAACATCATTCCACCATGGATGCTAGCTTTCCCTCTTGTAGAAGCACAAGCACATCCACCATTGGGGAAAGCTAGCACATTAGCTTTTCGTCTTGCACAAGAACAAGTGTTTCTCGAACAACATTCAACTGTGGGGGAAAGATAGCACATGCTAGCTTTCCCTCTTGCACAAGAACAAGTGCATATCAAATAACATCGTTCCACCATGGGGGATAGCTAACATGTGTTATCTTTCCCTCCTTCACAAGCACAAGTTCATCTTGAACAACACCATTCCACCATGGAAGAAAGCTTGCTAGCTTTCCCTCTTGCAGCAGCACAAGCGCATCTCAAACAACATCATTCCACCATCACAGAAAGCTAGTGCATGATAGCTTTCCCTCTTGCAAAAGCACAAACGCATCTTGAAAAACATCATTCCAATGTGGTGGGAAAGCTAGTGCATGCTAGCTTTCGATTTTGCGCAAGCACAAATGCATCTCAAATAACATCATTCCACTATGTGGAAAGCTAACGCATGCTAGCTTTTTGTCTTGTGCAAGAACAAGAACATCTCGAGCAACATCATTCCATTGTGGGGGAAATCTAGTGCATGCTACCTTTTTGTCTTACACAAGCACATCTAGAACAACATCATTCCATTGTGGGGAAAAGCTACCGTGTGCTAGCTTTTTCTCTTGCACAGGCACAAGAAGATTTAGAACAACATCATTCCACCATGGTGGAAAGCTAACGCATTCTAGTTGCTAACTTTCCCTCTTGCACAAGCACAAGTGCATATCGAATAGCATCATTCCACCGTGGGGGAAAACTACTGCTTGCTAGCTTTTCCTCCACAAGCACAAGTTCATCTCCAACAACATCATTCCACCATCTATGAAAGCTTTCATGTGCTATCTTTTCATCTTGCACAAGAACAAGCGTTTCCCGAGCAACATCATTGCACCTTGGGGGCATGCTAGTTTTCCTTCTATCACAAGTACAAGTGCATATCGAATAACATCATTCCACTGTGGGGGAAAGCTAGAATGTGCTAGCTTTCCCTCCTTCACAATAACAAGTTCATCTTGAACAACATCATTACAATGTGGGTGAAAGCTAGTGCATGCTAGTTTTCCCTCTTGCAAAATCACAAGCGCATCTCAAACAACATCATTCCACCATCGAGGAAAGTTACAACGTGCTAGTTTTTCCTCTTGCAAAAGCGCAAGCAAAACTTGAACAACATCATTCCACTATGGGGAAAGCTAGCACGTGCTAGCTTTCTCTTTTACACAAGCACAAATGCATCTTAAACAATATCATTCCACTGTGTGGAAAGCTACTACATGCTAGCTTGCCTTCTTGTGCAAGCATAAGAACATCTCGAACATCATTCCTCTGTGGGGGAAATATAGTGCATGTTAGCTTTCCATCTTGTACATGCATATCTCGAACAACATCATTCCATTGTGCGGGAAAGCTAGCGTGTGCTAGCTTTTTCTCTTACGCAATCACAAGCACATTTCTAACAACATCACTCCACCATGGGGGAAAGCTAGCGCATACAAGATTTCCCTCTTGCACAAGCACAAGTGCACATCGAATAACATCATTTCACTATGGGGTGCTAGCTTTCCCTCCTTCACAAGCACAAGTTCATCTCAAATGACATCATTCCATCGTCAGGGAAAGCTAGCACGTGCTAGCTTTTTGTCTTGCACAAGTACAAGCCACACATTGGTTATCGGATTCATGGATCAATCTCTATATTGGAATTTTACACTACTATGTTTGACATTTTCATAAGGAAATTATCTCCAAGAAATATCTTTCCTCCATGTGATTCTTAATAATTGATTAACCACTCCCTGTGAAGAGTTATCTAGAAGGAACCCCCCAATTCAATCAATCATGCCTATTGGTCAGCAAACATGTAGAAGAGAGATACATGCTACCCTCACAACTATAAATCCCTACAACCAATTCCTCCTTATTTTCCTATCTCTCCTTCAAAGCATTGGGATTGCATTAGCTATTTTTATGCCCTCTTTGATGGCAGCTCCAACATATAAGCTCTTGTCACTTCCTACATTTACTGGCATATCTTCCTCTAGATTTAGATTTCCTCCCACTAGATATCACATCATTTCTCTCTATAGAGCATCCCCTAGTGCTTCTTAATCAATGTTTCTTTCAGAAGTTCTTATCCTTGTCTCCTCTTACAACAATTGACCTACAATCTTAGCTAGCTTCTGGGTCTAGATCCATGAGACCTTGTGGGGTTTCCCATCCTCCACCAACGAGACCCTTGCGAGAGTTTCAAATTCATATCTAGGGATGGAACTTCCCATTCCAGTAGGTAGTCCTCCTCATATAGACATCAACAACAACCTACTTTCTTGAGATAGCAAACCAAGCCCTAGACCAACTCTTCTAGACAATCTTCCATCATGAGTTTTTTCTCTTTGGCCTAAAATGCTAAGATAAACACATATACAGAGGTCGGTGATCTATAGGAGAGGATTCTTTCCTCATGCTCATTAGTCAAAAGGTTTAGGAAGCACTAAGGCTTCCTACATTTCCCTTGTACCTTCTTTCAAGGCATCCCTCTATGGCATTTGTCTTTTTGCCCTTCAAAACATGTGTATCACTTCAATTTTTCCATTAGCACTTTTTTTTTTCTATTAGAGATTAGATCTACTTTTGTTTTGATATAGGAGTAGCGCATCCAGAAATAAGTGCAAGATAGCAATTAGAGTTCTTCTAATAGCCTTTTAGCCTTAGTGTCATGTCCTTTGAGGGGCCTTCAAATGAGACATATCTTAAAGTTGAAAGAGAATGCTCCCCGGGGATCTCAACAACTTTTCAATTTGAAGCTTCACTTAACTATCTTTGGCATTGTCACGAAATCAAAACCATCTTGAGATTATCCATACATATTAGATAAAGACCAAGAATTTCTCCCGCAATCAAAGAATTTAACTTCCACTCTTCACTCTTCATTTGACATTTATTAAAAACCCTTAGTGTGCACCTAAAAAGGCTCACTCAGACCAAATTGATACTCTAGTTTTAGGCAAGATTTGAACTTTCAAGAAGACAATGGTAGTTTTAGGCACGTAGTAGGAAGTTTGAGCATAAGAAATAAAGCAAGAACTAGATCATCTGTTTTTGGATCCTCTTTGGTCTGATCTAAGTCATCTAGATCGTCATCATTTTCATTTAAGGGCAAAGTGGCAACATGCTTCTCATCCTCTAACACCTTCAAAGTGGCAACATGCTTTAAAACTTGTTGCAAAAATGCAACCTTTCACTTTCCCCTGCTCATCCACTCTAGCTTCCTTGGAGACAATGCTGCTAGCACATGGAAAGATAAAAATAAAGAAAACCCTTATTAAGGAAACAACATGTGGAACCCATGAGGACCATGCAATGCCATGTAACAAAGTATATGAAAATCCCACAAACATTCCTATGCATAGGAGCTTGTGCTCTCTAAGATGACGTGCCAAGAAGGGCGTCATGAGCACTATGACACTGCATTGCAATAAGCAGCAGAACTGTATATTGATAATTCTCAAAGTGGAATATTGCTTTTAGGTGGTACAACAAGGAACCTTGTACACCAACATCAACAGGATTGTTGAAGAATGTTATAATTGTGATCTGTGTCAAAATCAAACTTCTCTTAAATATCTTAATTCTCATTGATTTATTGTGCAGGAGTTGAATTCAGTGAGAGGCTTGCTTACTATGCCATTACATTCAACTTGATCATCTATCTAAACATTGTAAGGCATGATGTGGTTCCAGCTTCTACAAAAAATCTCAACCATTTCCAAAGTCCAAAATTTAGTTTATGAACATGAAATCTAAAACCATAGTTTTATTCATGTAAATCCATATCCAAAATGCACCTCGAAATTCAGTATGAAGTGCAGAGATGAAAATTAGAAGATAAGATTGTGATGAGTCCAGGACCAAAGAATCTATTTCGTACTACTTTTTGCCTCCCTTAATACCATTAATCAATGCAAAAGTGTTGTAGTAAGAGTTTTTAAATCCATTTGTGAATTGATTTCCCGTTTAAATTATGAAGGAACTGGGCCAAACATCGGGTGATTCCTTTATATATGATGAGATCTAATAGTTGGCATTCTACCATGTTCAATGAGTTCAGTAAGGGTTTGGATGCCACTAGCTCATTGTGTGCAAAAATTTATATTAGATTGAGTATATTGTTTGACTTTGAGAGTGTGTTTCCTTCTTTCATAATGCAAATTTTAGGAATAGCTAAAGTTGAAGGTCAATGGTCATTTGTAACTTTTGCCAATGTTTTTGAAATTATGCTATGAAGCAAGCTAACTTGAAGACATGTTGATATTTCTTTGTTATCCATCTAACTTGCTTACACCAGGTCTTGCTCAAATTTGATATATAAAATGCTACCATTAAGAGGGAGCACAAAAATGGGGTTTTCTCCTCCAAGATTAACAAAACAAGATCAACAAACAAATGTGGATTTTATAGGTAGATCTACAAATCATGGTATGCTATACTATTAAAAACATAATGAATGAACCATTATTGCAAAACTCTCCAATTTCTCATGATTTTTCTTAGTGGCTGGCTCACAACAGCGTGAATGCCACATATAACCCATCAACATCAAAAAATACAATTAATCTCTTCAACAACAACCTTCTTACACCATGCATTCTCCAACACTTATGCATGTACTCCAAATAGTATCTTGTTCCTTCTTGTCATTAAAAGATATAATAATAAATCTCCCTTTCTTCGTGCACTAAAGGAATTTGGTTTCCCAACAATGTTTATCAACCTTTATCACCTTGTTGGCATGTTTGGAGTAGCATAATGACCGATTTTTCTTACCCCACAAGAAACTTAGCCATGTAAACCCTAGAAGACAATCAAATAGACCTCGGAAGAGGAAGCTTGGAAAACCTCAAACTATGTAAGAGTAAAACTGCCATGCTTAATGTGTTCTTTAGTCAGACGCTCCCATCCAAGATGGACGAAACAAAAGAACTCTTCAATGCTCTGTTGTGGATAAGAGCTGAACAATTCACACTGAAATTTATTGGAGTAAAACGCTGAGGCTTAGCAAGATACCCAACAGGCTGTATACAATTTGTAGGCACATTGTACAATTTGTACGACCACTTGGAAGGAGAACTTGGTCTATACTACTTCCAAGAATGAGAACTTGGCCCTTACAGCCTTTATACAGCTGTGTGGGTGACAGAAAATTTCTCACGGAGGATCAATTCATCTCAGGCAATAAATTCCAATCCAAGAATAGAAGAATTTGCCCAGGTAACGGTAAAATCAGCCCAAGGAGATGCAAATCCGCCCAGGCAAATGAAAAACGTCCCAATAATATCTTAAAAAATGCACATTTAGAAACACCCAGCAACATTTAAAAATGCTCAGGCACATCTAAAAAACGCCGGACAACATTTAAAAATGCCCAGCAACATTAAAAAAACGCCCATGCACATTTAAAAACAACCCATACAATGTAAATTCGCTCAGCAATTACAAAAATGCTAAAGGCACATAGGAATTCGACCCAACCAAGGAGAAACTCGTCCAGCAATGTCTAAAAACGCCCAGACACGGAGAAAATCGACAGGCAAGTGGCATTCGACTCAGACAAGAGAATTTGCAGCATAGAGGAGTGATAAATTCGCCCAACAGCTGAAAAAACGAAATTAGCAATTTCCTGCTTATTCGACTCAGACAAGAGAATTTGCAGCATAGAGGAGTGATAAATTCGCCCAACAGCTGAAAAAACGAAATTAGCAATTTCCTGCTTAATTGCAACAGCTAAATTTTAATAGCCATCGATTTAAGATTTCGTGGATGGTTGGATTATACTAGCTGTTGGATTTGGATTTCATTAATGAAGTGAATTCAGAAAAACATACTTTTTATACCAATGTACACAGGAATCGCCTGCTCAAAGGGATGCATTGTTCATATTTGTAATTCATTGTCCCATGGATTTAACCCACATGGTATTATCGTTAAATTTATCACAGCCAAGAATGCATTCACTATGAGAAACTGCTAATAGAGCTAAAGAAGAATTTCAGAAAAGGAAATGCTACACAACATAGAGAAACTCATAAAAAAAAACAGCTTTGAATGGGAGGCTCTGTCTATTATTCCTACAATCTCTGATTACTATTTTCGCTTAGCTTATTGTCCATTCTTCTCTCCTTGGCACAAAACACCCATTGGGAGTGACATTACATGAAGAAATAAGGAGAACTATAAGGTAAGGGAGGGAAGGTCAACACTCATGGCCTTTCACTGCCCATTCCTCAGCCTTTCTTTCCTATTTATTTCTTTATTTTTGTTTTTCATGCATTTGTCTTATTCAAAATTACAATGCATCATCTTCACATGGTTTAATAACCTTTATGAACTGCTGAAATAATCTTAGAAGGACTAAGTTTTATACCCATCATTGATTGGGATCCAATTCGAATCAGTGGTATTCTGCAACACAGCTACAATTTTCTTGTCTTTATGCTGTCTCAAGAAAGTACTGCAGTTTAGCAAGAGGTTGCCAAATTTAACAAACAGGAGGCTTGAGACTAAGTCATGTAGAAGTGTGGCAAGCATCCTTATATTTTTCCATCATTTTCAATTGATTATAGTAAGATATCTTTGTCAATCACAACTTTTTTTGCCTCTAACAACAGATCTCACCATAGGAATATCTGTTGGTGAGCCTTCAGCCATTCATATGCCATTGCCTCATCATTCTTATTACTAAACTGTGACAGACCTCTAAAATCTTAAAGCTGCCATTGATTTTTTCATATAGCTAACTCAATGATGATGAATTGTATAGTGCCCTTTCATTATTGTTTCAACATTTGCAAACATATTTGGTACTGTAAGAATGACGCGTGTTGGAAATGTTGAACATGATCAACATCGAGGTAGCATTCATTAGTAGGACAAAACCTTCAAAAAATTGTTAGAAAGGGAAGCACTACTGTCACACAAAAACTAAAGCTAGGGACATAAGGAAGACATAAGGAAGGTAGCACGGGCTAGACACAAAAAAAAGAAGAGAAATTCTAAGGGAGTTTGTCAACTCTTGAAAGTTGTTAAGAGGGGCTCAAAGTTAAGGAAGCTCAAGGACCCGAGGAATGAATGTTAGAGGAAATATAAATCTCATAATGGCATGTTGGAGGACATATAAATAGTGCTTACTTTGTTCCAAGAGCACAAGTCAACCAAAACAAAATTGGTCATGTATAGGTGGAACCTAATAGAATTGGCGAAATAAGTTCACTCTAGAATAGTACGTGTTACAACTCATATTGTATAAGGTTTCATCTTCTGATTTTCACTATAGGCCTATTGTATAAGGTTCCATCTTCTGATTTTCACCATAGGCCTATTGAATCCCCTGTTGATTGTAATATTCGTCATACAATGAATGTGTATAAGGAGGAACCGTTTGAAAGCTTTCGCTCAACCCTATACTTGATGAATCTAAAGGAGAATGAAGTTGAAACAAACCATGCTATTGCGATCTGGATATCTCAACCCTATCACCTTTGATAAGATTTACCTCTACAAGAAAATGACTTGCTTTTATATTCTCACAACCAGGGAAATAATTGCATTGATTTAAATGTTGGGTTGCTCTTGGATAGCAGGTTCAACCTTGCGAGAACTATTAAACTCCCTAAAAGTGGGGATAATCATTTATCACCATCTCTAAGCATCTTGTTCTTTGCTTTGATCTTTTAGAGTAGGCATCATTTCACCTTCTCATTCTTGTCTTCAATGTTCTCTGCAAATATGGGTTCTATAGTCTTCGTGGTATCATAAGGCATGAACCAAAAATTATTCTTGAATAAAGAAAATCTAACATCGAAACATTTTATGGATGCATTAATCGTAGCCTTCAATTAACTGAGAAATGTGAGGTTTATCTACAATAATTTATATTTTTGTGATGTTAACCTCTTTTTCTAGTTGAATAGTATCTCTACCAATATCATTGTCTCCCTCATTCTGTAGCAGGACCTCACCAGATCGAAGATTAAGAGTTTTTAATATGGAATTTGTGATGAAAAAATAATCAAAGGCAACTTTTGATAACTAATGAACTTTGATCAATGATCAAATGCCCACAGAACACCCAAATTGACCAACATCTCTACACCGATCTCTCTAGTGAAATAACCTCTTTTTCTTACCCAGGTACAACACCATGGCAAACCAACTTTAATCGACATAGCAATGTGAATTTTGACTATCGAATCTACTATAAGTCATTTGTGCCAATTATGATGCCCATGTATCTACAAATACCTAACTCTTCTATTTCAAATTTCCTCCAATAAAAACATGAGTATGATAAACTAATTTTATATATTTAGCCAAACTTATGACAAATTCATATTAACTTGCCTTAAGATTATGAAAAATAGTAAATCAACTAGTTGTATTAGTGGCATGAGTTAAAGTTGCATGGAGTTATATATGCATGTTATCACTCAAAGCCTTGAGAGTACAGATGAGGCCATTTACAACTTATGATCTATTTGCTTGTTTAATTCCCATTAATGGTTGTTCTTTCTTATTCCAAACAAAGAGTACAGAATCAATAGCCACAAGTCTTTTAGCACCTAAACAAACACTCTATCCTATTGTGAATAAATGCATCTTAGTCTAAGCCCAAAAATATGACGAAATTTACATTCACTTTACAAAATTCTTTTCCACTTAGGATCTACCAGGTGGACATCACTACATATTTTTTCAATAAAAAGCTTAGTACGTCCGTGTGGGTTAATTACACATATAGGAAAGTCCTCAATTCATGGGCCTCCTTTGGCTGACTGCAAACCATAGCAAATGATGATAGTAATAGCTTCTTACAACCTTCATACACCATTATTTCCAATAAATTTAAAGTGCCAACTATGTTGTTGTTGTAGTAATATATGTGGCAATTCTAGAAAGCGAGGCTCTAGATCCCAAGGAATATTTTCAAATTTTGATAAGTCTAATCTTGACCTCATACAAAGTGCCTTTTTGATAAATGGATTAAGTATGTAGGAGTGAGTGTTGGAATGCTTGGAGATTCCCAAAGTTTGTGGTTATGGTAAAAGAAACATTTTAGCCTAGAGATGTAGAAAGGTCGTATAGAAAATGCTCCAAGACTATCCCCATTATTCATTGTATTAATCTGATTTGGAATTGTGGTAGAAGGCAACAATTCGACGTTCACTCACACATTGTATAAACTTTAAATCTTGAACTTTTGACTAGCACTTGCAACAAATAGAACAATCATATGTATTAAGAGATGGGTGCACTGAACAGATTTGATTGATGACAGACTTATGGCTTTTTCATCACAAAAAGAAGCAGTATTTTGTTTCCATTTGAGGGTCTCTTGCATAGAACACCCTAGTTGTAGAATATGGTAGGGCATGTTCCAAGTGGTGTTTATAATCATATTTGATCTCCTCATGATGAAGACGGTCTAAGCACATTTTCGGGCATCAATGGGGCTGCTGTAAAAAAAAAATTGAAACATATTGACGAGCTGTAAGTTGAGCCTAGTTATGGCAACAGAAAAATAAGAAAGGTTACAGAAAATGTGGTGGAACAAGGAACTTCTTGGCAGCAAGTAAGAGTTACTTATTTGGGCAAAGAAGGCACATTCATGGAAACTTCGTTCAAGCATGTTCATAACACATTTGTCACAACAGAGAGGACATGTTGTTGGAGAAGATTTGTTGAACAATCATGGCTGGATTGGTGTGTATATTCTCCATTACAAAACCTATTTTTCACTCAAAATTTCCCACACATTTTTTCAGGCTATGGCAGGATTTATGAGAAGGGATCATTCCCGCCATTAGTTTCATCATCTAATTTCCACCCACTAGTATAAAAGCATACACATTACAATAATGGGTAATGAAATACACAGGAAAATGTGAAGACATAGCTTACTCTAGATTATTGTTAACTTTCCTACTCATCTAGGTCCATGCAGGAATAGTATGTGATGTTGATAATGATTGTTGAGCACTAATTCGAGCATAGGTCACAGAAATTTTTCTATCACCTATGCATTGCACCTTCTCACTTCTATCGATCTGGTACTTGTTCCAATTGCTTGGCGTTTTCAGATCTTTCATATATGTTTCATTTGTTTCTTAACAACTAGATATGGAACCATTACTGGTGGAACTGAAACAGCCTGAAGATTCAATCATGTAGGTTATATAGATAAAGAGGGTATGCCCATAGATGCGCCTCCTATTGTGGCTAGTGGATGTATATTCACTTGATTTGGTTGGATCTGAAATTTGTTCTACGATTATAGGATCTCAACCTGGAACTGGGTCTGAAACCTAGACTCTAAGGTGTGCAAGTACTTTGGCAACGGAAAACCAATTAGAAGAAGGCACGACGATGTGATCCAATGACCAAGACTTTCTCCCGGTCTCTCTCTGATGTCCCTTGATTTTTTGGGAGGAACAAGAACGGTTTTTTTATATGAGAGCACTGATTCGAGCAAAGGCTGTGGAAAAATTCTCCATCCCTTCTATATTGCATCTTTTTACTTCGATTGATCTCAGATGCTTCCCGTTTTCAGATCTTTCATATATGTTTCATGTGTTTGGAGAGGAACCATAAGTAGAAGAGTTTTGGTAGGGTTTATGTTTATGAGAGAAAGGTTATTACAAATTAAGCTAATTTTATCCATCTCTATTTGTTTATTTCCAATAAATAAATTAGTTAATTTTAATTTTTTTTATTTAGATGTATTAAATTAATTTATATTTTCATGGGTTATTTAGATGTATTAAATTAATTTATATTTTTTTATGGTGATTATGTGTTCAAGATAGATTTTGTTAACTCTTCAACAAATAAAATTGCATTGCTAAAAAAGTACAAAACCTTTGGCATAATTATATTAATAGGCATAATTTTAATATAGTGTAATGTTTTTGGGATTTGAATTATGTTGGAGTTTAAACTCCTAACACATTGTAAATTTTAGCAAGTTTACTTTTATTATAATTAATTGTGAAATTATACATAAATAAATTAGTTTGCAAATAAGAGGTAAGGTCTTGTTTAATCTTGTAGAAAACTTCCCTTGAGTGATCGGAATTTGACCATACATAAAGTTTTGTTTCCCATCAATTAAGAACTCTAATCAATTTTTTAACTAGCTATGTCAATTCTAGGGAAAAATTCTAAATGCGTTCTTCAACTTTGTACGGATCTTAAATCATGGTAGAAGTTAGCGAATGTCTAATTTTTTTTATGAAATCTTATTTGATTTGTGGCTAGAAAAAGGATTAGTTTGCTACAAGATTATCTTACTCCCAAGAGGCAATTGTTAGGGAACAAGTTAAAACTACAACCAAGCAAAGTAGTATCCTCATTTCAACGATGGAGCTAAAGCACATTGCTTCTAAAAAACACACGATTATATGGTAGATAACCTCAACAATCACCTTTCGAGAAACTAGCTTTCTAGGGGATATTGTGGTGGGTTGAAACCACCTTTTAGTCCTATAATGAGAATTAAAGTTATGTTTGGTTTGTTGAATATAACACATCTTTCCTTAGGTCATGACTAATACACCATAAAAGGCTCTCTAAGGTGATGACTACATTGTGGTCCAACTATTAATTAGTGGGATTTTTCCATCACTAGCCCAAGTTTGGGTCCCAAAGAGACGTTGCCAATTTAGGATATTTCCTTTGGCATCTGACCTGGGAATCCTTGTAGTGGCATGTCCCAGGGATGCAATTCCATTGACTCCTACCTGATCTCGGTAGATATGAATAGATTTCGATAGTGGGTTACGGGGATATAAGTCCCGCCAAAAATTAAAGGGTGTTATGGTGTACGAGAGAGAGAGAGAGAGAGAGAGAGAGAGAGAGAGAGAGAGACTTTAAGGAATTTGGTAAAAGTGAAAGCATTTCCCTTTCTACTTAGTGGATTATTCTAGAGCAATCGTGGATTTCTAGATTAGAAGGAAATGATTGTGGCACTTTGTCGAGAAGGTTGACAACTCTAGGCCATTTGTCCTTGAACTTTCTAAACACTTTTTCACCGACCAAATAAAAAAAAGGCAATTGTCACACATGTTAGAGTGGTTTAAAGAACCAAATATTGAATACAAAATATCACAATAGATCCAAAGATATCTAAATACAATCACCACACAAGATATATGAAACCATATAGAAAACCACAACTTTATTATAGAAACCCTTGAGGTAGGGCAACACCATACAATGGATCCTATTATGGAAGTGATCCTCTCCTGTTCACTTGCCTCTTCGAGGGGGCATCCTCCTATTGAGCTACTGCTCTAAATACAATACTTCTCTTCATGTCTCATTACATTGCTTGAATCCCTTTATATAGTGCTACCATCACC
>SNQJ01S0091656.1:49604-62501 GCA_010110895.2 Picea sitchensis | reverse complement strand
CAAATTAACCTCCATAACTAGTACTATAATTACTCAATTAAGAAGATGACATAAGCTAAAATTCAATTATACAAGTACACAACATTTGGGCAACCCAAACATTTCATATATATTTATAATTTGAAGTACATGCACCTAACAACATATTATTAGGTGTTGTTAGAAGTCAGTATCTTCAAACCCTAGTGATGGAAACCATAAGATAACATTAGCCAATACCTCACTCCATTAGAGATCATCAACAAGGTAGCATACACAATGATAAGTCCTTTTTGGAACCTACATTTGTATCCCACACTTGTAAAAGATCAACTCCATCTATCTTTTTGATAATAAGAACATTAGGTAGCATTAGGGATTTAAAATGCCACAAAACCCTAACTTGTTCTCTTACCACAACTACATGATAAAATTATTTATTTTCTCCTGTAGGTATAAGTCCTAGTATTCCTAGTCTCCTTAGGACAAAACCTTAACCCTAGTCTTCCCTTGACATTTCTTTGAGAATCCTAGTTGTTAATTTCTTAGTTGATGAAATCCATAATTTGACCATTTTCTCTATCACACACATTATTCCCCTCTTTCTATGCATGACATATATAAAATCATTTGATTTATGTGTAACCCTTCATAAATTCCAAAAAGACGAATCAATGACTCATTAATGCACTCATGTTTGTTTATATTGTGTAGTTGGTATATGTAAATTTTGTTAAACCCATCAATTATTAATAACATTTATTCAATCTTCCATGATGTCCACTAAACTTATTGATTTTGATCAATAGAATGACAGAGTTCACATGGAAACTAGATCTTATAATTTGTATAATTTTCCACCTACAAATAAAGGTTTTGAGGTTACATTTCATGAAAAACCATATAAATTAATGTTATTCTACCAAAATTCCTCCAGGGAGACTTGAAACCATTATTATTTTACCTTCACCATATATGAGAGTTTATTGTACACTCCTACCCAATTTTTGGGTTAGAGCACACAAGGAGACAAAGGACCCTCCCAAACCAAATCCCACAAACTTGTTGATTCCATTCCATTTTCATGACATTCCTTTCCATGCCATGCCTTTCCATGCCATTATCATGCCTTTCCAATTAATTCCATGACATGCCATTTCCATTGCATTGCTATTACCATGCCTTGACATGCCATGCCATTTCCATGCCTTTCCAAGACATGCCATGCCATTGTCATGCCATTTCCATGCATTTCCATGCCATTGCCATGCCATACCATGCCATACCATGCCATTCCATTTTCATGCCTTTCCAAGTCATGCCATGGATCTCCATTTCCATTGCCATGCCATGCCATGTCATTTCCATGTAGCTTCCCATGTCTTGTCATGTGGTTTCCCATTTTAACCTATATAACAATAAATATAATGTTCCATAAAATTATGCAAGGAAAAATTCAAATCAAAATGTGGATTGCAATGAAACAAGAATAAAAAAAAAAGAAACGTGGCCATGCCATTGCCATGCCTCACAATTAAATCCTAGGAATACACCTTGACACATTTTATTACATTTTTATCACAATTTTCATCCCTTCAGGGTTGTCATGTATTGATTATTGTAGGGTTGTCATGTGTCATCTTGTATTTCAGCATGCATTTGTAATCTAAACCCTAGTTTAATATTGCATTTTTACCCCCCTTTCATTTAATGATTACTTGTTTTAAGGGATGTTATATTTTTCATTGTATTTCCTTTCCTTGCCTTGCCTTTCCATTCCATGCCTTGCCTTTGCATTCCCTACCATGTCATGCATTTCATTTACTTTCCTTGCAATGCCATGCCTTTCCATGCCATTCCTTGTCATGCCATTCCTTTCCTTGCATTGCATTTCCTTTCCTTGCCACTCCTTGCATTTCCTTTCATTTCAATGCTTTTCCTTTCCATGCCATGCCATGCAATGCATTTTATTTGCATACCTTGTCATTCCATACCTTGTATTTCCTTGCCTTGTCATTCCATGTCATGTCATGCCATGCCTTGCATTGTCTTTCCTTGCCTTTCCATGCCATGTCATGCCTTGCCTTGCGTTGCATTTCCTTTCCTTGACTTTCCTTGCATTTCCTTTCCATGACATGCCATGCCTTTCCTTTGCATTCCTTGCCATGTCATTCCTTGCCATGCCTTTCCATTCCTTTCCATGCATTTCCATGCCATGGCATGCCATTCCTTTCCTTACCATGCCATGCCATGCATGACTTTCCATACTTTTTCTTTCCATTCCATGCCTTTCCTTACCATGACATGGTATGGTATGGTATGCCTTGCATTTCCTTTCCTTACCAAGCCATGGTATGGTATGGTATGGTATGCCTTTCCATGCCATGCCTCGCCATGCCATTCCTTGTCTTGCCATGGTATGTATGGTATGGTATGGTATGACTTACCGTGCCATGCCTTGCCTTAGCCTACCATGATATGGTATGGTATGGTATGGTATGCCTTTCCATGCCATGCCATGCATTTATTTTCCTTTCCATGGTATGGTATGCCTTGCTTTTCCTTGCCTTACCAAGCCATGGTATGGTATCGTATGGTATTCCTTGCCCTTTTATGGTATGGTATGGTATCATATCATATCCATACCATGATTTAACATGTCATGCATTGGCATACCATGCCTTTCCATGACATGCCATGCCTTTCCATGCTTTTCCTTTCCTTCACTTGCCATGCCTTGTATTTCCATACCATGCCATTGCATACCATGTCTTTCCATCCCATGCCTTTCCATGCCATGCCTTGAATTTCCATGTCATGCCATGCCATGCTTTTCCATGTCATGCCTTGACTTTCCATGCCATTCCTTTCCATACCATGCCTTGCCATACCATGCCATGCCATGCATTTCCATTCCTTCACTTGCCATGCCTTGCATTCACTCACCATGCCATTCCATGTCATGCCTGGACTCAATGAACAAGTTTAATACGTAAATGGACAAGTTTAATATGTAAATGAAAAAATTTAATACATAAAACATATAATCAAAGGATTCACTAAGCATGTAATTCTACAAGTTGTTATCCTATATATCTTATATAAAAATACTTGCATGAGAATTTCAATGTCATAACATAAGATCTATTTATTCATATATCTAAGGTAACATATATTTGTGAAACATGGATTATCATAAGTAATAGGATTTACCTAGACCTACATGTACACATACAACTATACCTAGAGTGAGTCCTTTCCTTGCCTTACAATGTCATGCCATGCTTAGCCTTTCCATGTCTTGCCTTCAATTGATTTGCCTTGCCTTGATTTTACTTTCCTTGCATTTCCTTGCATCTCCATACCAACATGTACCTGAATGGCTTGAGGAGGCGAGTTGCAACTCAAAACAAAACTCAAACCATTACTCACATGGGTGAACCATCAATTGCATTAGATCCATAGCACCGGGTTTCAACTAGTGGGGCCCCTCTATTGTCATTCCATCCACTGGAAAACTGTTTGTTGGAGTATCCCTGGCACTAGGGTTTTGTTCAATTAGGCATAGTGTAATTTCTGAAGAGGAGGTCGATTTTACAGAACATTGTGTTAGGAATTTTTGGGTAGTGTAGTCATGTGGGCCATGGAAAAACATACTTGTGAGAGCTTATGGAACTCCGTTATGCCACTTGTTTTGAATTTTATGCCCCCGGACCAAATTTACCACATGTCCTTAAATGGCTCGAGGAGGAAAGTTTCCACTTGTGATGAAACTCAAACTGAGACTCAGATGGACAAACCATCAGTTGCATTGGATCCAGATCATCGATTTTCAGCTAGTGGGGCACCTCCGTTGTCATTCCCTCCATTGAAAAACCATTTGTTGGAGTATCTTTGACACTAGGGTTTTTCTCAATGAGGCATAGTGCAATTTATAAAGAGGATGTTGATTTTCAAGAACATTGTGTTGGGAATTTTTTGGTAGTGTAATCATGAGGGGATTGAAAAAATAGACTTGTGGGAGCTTATGGAACTCCGTTATGCCGCTCATTTTGGATTTTATGCCCCCATAAAAAATTGGCCACATGTCCCTAAATTACTTGAGGAGGCGAGTTGAAATTTATGATAAAACTTAAAATGAGACTCAGATGGAGGAACCATCAGTTGCATTGGATCCAGAGCATCGGGTTTCAGCTAGTAGGGCCACTTCGCTGTCATTTCGTCCATCGAAAAACCATTTTTTGGAGTATCTCCAACACTAGGGTTTTTCTCAATGAGGTACAATGCAATTTCTGAAGAGGAAGTCGATTTTCAAGAACACTATGTCAGGAATTTGTGGGTAGTGTAGTCACATGGGCCTTGTCCAAAAATACTTGAGGGAGCTTATGGAACTCTGTTATGTCGCTCGGTTTGAATTTTATACTCCTGAACCAAATTGGCCACATGTCTCTAAATGGCTTGAGAAGGAAAGTTGCAACTCATGATAAAAATCTAACCAGGACTCAGATGGATGAATTGTCAATTGCATTGGATATGGATCATTGAGTTTTATCTAGTGGGGCCCCTCCGCTATCATTCCATTGAACGAAAAATAATTTGTTGGAGTATCTCCGACACTAGGTTTTTTCTCAATGAGGCATAGTGCAATTTTTGAAGAGGAGTTCGATTTTCAAGAACATTATGTTGGGCATTTGTGGGTAGTGTAGTCACATGGACCTTGGAAAAATAGACTTTTGGGAGGTTACAAAACTCCATTATGCCACTCAGTTTGGATTTTATTTCCTTGGACCAAGTTGGCCACATGTCCCTAAATGGCTTGAGGATGCGAGTTGCAAATTGTCATAAAAATAAAACGCAGACTTAGATGGATGAACCATCAGTTGCATTTGATCCATAGCATCGAGTTTCAGCTATTGGGGTCCCTCTGCTATAATTCTATCCACCAGAAAATCATTTGTTGGAGTATCTCTGGTACTAGGTTTCTTCTTAATGAGGCATAGTGCAAATTTTGAAGAGGAGGTCGATTTTAAAGAACACAATGTCTGACATTTGTGGGTAGCATAGTCGCATGGGCCTTGGACAAAAAAACTTATGGGAGCTTACGAAACTTCGTTATGCCGCTTAGTTTGGATTTTATTCCCCCATACCAAATTGGTAAGGCAAGCCATGGCATGGGAAGCCATGGAAAAGAAATGCATGGCAAGGCAAGGCAAGGCAAGGCAAGGCAAGGGAAGGCTAGGCAAGGAAAGGAAAGGAAAGGCATGGCATGGCATGGAAAGGAAAGGCATGGCATGACATGGAAAGGCATGGTAAGGAAAGGAAATTCATGGGAAGGAAAGGAAAGACAAGGAAATACAAGGTATGACATGGCATGGAAAGGAAAGGAAAGGCAAGGCATGGCAGGGAAAGGCATGGCAAGGTTACAAGGCAAGTCATGACAAGGCATGGAAAGTAAAGGCAAGGAAAAGAAAGGGAAGGCATGGCAAGGAAAGGCATGGAAAAGAAAGGCACGACATGGAAAGTGAAGGCACACGAAGAAAAGTGAAGGAAAGGAAAGGAAAGGCATTGGAAGGCATTGGAAGGCATGGCAAAGAAAGACAGGGGAAGGCAAGGCAAGGTAAGGCAAGAATGGATAATTTTAAGGATGGAAATTTATTTTGAAATGTAGAAACCTTGGTGAATCTTACTAGTCCTTTATATGTCAACCATAAATGTTTGGCAATATTTTTGTTAAAATATTCAAATTTCTAAGGATTTTGTATAGTTTTTATAAAATTTTGGAGATTTTTAAGGTAAAATATTTTTGTCTTATAGAATTTGGGTGAATAACTTTTAGAATGGAGAATATTTTTTTGGGAAAAATCATGGAAAATTAGCCCATGGGAGAAATTTATCCCCTACAATTTTCCCTGAAGGGAAGGCATGGGAAGGCATAGCAAGGAAATGAATGGGAAGGAATGATAAGGAAAGGCATGGGAAGGCAAGGCAAGGCATGGGAAGGCAAGGAAAGGTAAGGCAAGGAAAGGCATGGCATGGCATGACAATGAAAGGAAAGGAAAGGAAAGACATTGCATGGAAAGGAAAGGCATGTGAAGGAAAGGTAAGGCAAGGCATGGCATGGCATGGAAAGGAAAGGAAAGTAAAGGTAAGGCAAGACAAGACATGGTATGGAAAGGCGTGACAAGGCAAGGAAAGGCATGGGAAGGCATGGAAAGGCAAGGCAATTTAAGGAAAGGGAAGGAATGGAAAGGCAAGACAAGGCAAGTGAAGGAATATAAAGGCATGGAAAGGCAAAGCATGGCATGGAAAGTGAAGGAAAGTGAAGACAATTGAAGGAAAGGAAAGACAAGGGAAGGCATGACATGGGAAGGCATGGAAAGGAAATACATTGGAAGGAAAGTCAAGGCAAGTAAAAGCATGGCAAGGCATGACAAGGCAAGTAAAGGCATGGGAAGGCATGGCAAGGAAAGTCAAGGCAAGGCATGGGAAGGAAAGGTAAGGAAAGGAAAGGTAAGACATCTAAAGGAAAGGAAAGGAAAGGAAAGGAAAGGCATGCCATGGAATGGTATGGTAAGGAAAGGAATGGGAAGGCATGGCAAGGAAAGGGAAGGCAAGGGAATGCAAGGAATGACAAGAAAAGGAAAATAAAGTGAAGGAATTTCAATGCAACACATGGAAAGGCAAGGCATGACATGGAAAGTGAAGGAAAGTGAAGGAAAGGCAAGGCAAGGAAAGGAATGACATGTGAAGGCATGGAAAGGCAAGGCATGAGAAGGCAATGAAAGACAAGGAAGGGCATGGAAAGGCAAGGCAATGCAAGGAATGGGATGGCATGACATGTCATGGCATGGAATGAAAAGGAAAGGAAATGCATGGCATGGAAAGGCAAGACAATACAAGGCATGGCATGGCAAGGCATGGCAAGGCATGCAAAGACAAGGCATTTCATGGCATGGCATGGCAATGCAAGGCAAGGAAAGGAAATATAAGGAAATGCAGAGCATGGCAAGGAAAGGAAATGAAATACAAGGCAATGAATGGCATGGCAAGGCAAGGAAATGCAAGGGATGGCATGTTAGGGCATGAAAATACAAGGCATGGCAAGGAAAGCCAAGGAAAGGAAATACAAGTACAAATATAACATCCCTTGAAACAAGAAATCATTAAATGAAATGGGGCTAAAAAAAATCTTAAACTAGGCTTTATATAACAAATGCATGTTGAAATGTAAGATGACACATGACAACCCTACAATATTCAAGACATGACAGACCTAAAGGGATAAAATTTGTGGAAAAAATAAAATAAGAGGTGTAAAGACATATTCCAAGGGTTTAATTGTGAGGCATGGAAATGACAAGGTGATGTTTCTTTTTTTTTTATTCTTGTTTCATTGCAATGTTTCTTTTTTTGTTATTTGTGTTATTTTTTGTTATATTTCATTTTATTTTTTTTTTGTTATTCTTGTTTCATGGAAAGGCAAGGAAATGCATGGCGTGGAAAGGAATGGAAAGGAAAGGCATGGGAAGTCAAGGAAAGGCAAGGCAAGGGATGGGAATGAAAGGCATGGCAAGGTATGGAAAGGAATGGAAAGGTAAGGCAAGGCAAGGCATGGCATGGGAAGGCATAGGAAGGAAATGCATGGGAAGGAAAGGAAAGGAAAGGCAAGGCATGGGAACGAATGACAAGGAAAGTCATGGGAATGCATGACAAGGAAAGGCATAGGAAGGCATGGAAAGGCATGGAAAGGAAAGACAAGGAAATGCATGGCATGGGAAGGCATGTAAAGGAAAGACATGGAAAGGAAAGGAATGGAAATGGATGGAAATGAATGACAAGTCAAGGCAAGGAAAGACAAGGAAAGGCATGGCATGGAAAGGTGTGGAAAGGAAAGGCAAGTCAAGGCATGAGAAGGCATGGTAAGGCAAGGAATGGGAAGGAATGTCAAGGCAAGGAAATTCATGGGAAGGAAAGGCAAGGCAAGGCAAGGCAAGGCATGGCAAGACATAGCAAGGAAAGGAAAGACAAGGAAAGGAAAGGAAAGGCATGCCATGGAAATGCATGGAAAGGAAAGGAAAGGAAATCCAAGGAAAGGCATGGCATGGCATGGAATGTCAAGGAAAGGCAAGGAAATGCATGGAATGGAAAGACATGGCAAGGCAAGTAGAGGAATGGGAAGTCATGGCAAGGAAAGTAAAGGCATGGGAAGGCATGGAAAGGAGATGTAAGGAAAGGAAAAGAATTTCATCACATGGTAAGGGAAGCCAAGGCATGGAAAGGAAAGTGAAGGCAAGTGAAGGAAATGAAAGTGAAGGCAACGAAAGGTAAGGCATGGCATGGCATGTGAAGGAAAGGCAAGGAAAGTGAAGGAAAGGAAAGGAAAGTGAATGCATGTGAAGGAAAGACAAGGAAAGGCAAGGCATGGCATGGAAAGGTATATTTTAACAACAATAAAAATATTTTACATACCAAAATAATTTAAGGAAATGTATACTTTAACAACATTTCAAATATTTTAAGAACAGTCAAAATGAAGCCAAAATTATTCCTTTTACATACCTATGGTCATTCAAGTAGACCATCAGGATCACTTCTAATACTGACGGTCTACATTAACTTCTTGTGCTTAGAGTAAGGAAAGAAGTATCATACCTTTGATGATTTTTTTCTTGGCATTGTTTGTAGTTGGAGGTTTGTACCAATAACCAAGTTTGTAAAGTGGTATATGACTTGACCTAGTTTATAATATTGAAATACATAATCACCTTTATTTGGTATTCTTTCATCATGTGTTAGATATTATCCTTCAATAACCATCGACCCAATTGGAAATTAAATGCCTTCGGATTCTATTACTGATCACATGAGGGTCTGCTTTCCCTCTAAGCATCATGCCAACCAATAATCAGTGCCCAATTCATTATCTCTTGGGGAAACCACTGCATATATGTTCCTTGCAAAAAATGGAGTGCCAAAATGTGAGTCCACTAAATTACCAAAGAATAAAACATTAATGCTATTTATTTAAAATTTAATAGAAGGAATCAACGAACCTGACAGTACAAGATCTGAGACATGATCATAATATGTTGAAATACTTGATTGGTCCTCCACCAAATGGGATAATTCCATAGTTATACATTGACCAATGGGAAGTGATACACGATACCATCTATCAACCTAGTATGTCGATTCAAAATCATCCCACTCATTACTACATGGGCCACAGAATCAAGAGAGTTTTCTCGTCCATATTTCAACTATTGCATTGTTTGATGTTCTAACTGAATGGAATCCACGAGTGTCATGTATTTTTTTGCATTAATACCACTGTGATCGATCTACATATACCACATCCCAAAAATATCTATGTACATGTCCTTTCATGTGTGATTGGTCTTCACAGGTTCCGGTTCCCTCTCTCATTACCGAAGAAAACCATTCAACAATGGATTTTGCATCTTGAATGAAGGAAGTAGTTGTGAACTTCATTTCTTTCCCAACTAACTCTCTTTTTATGCATGCACCTGCTCCATCATGCTCCCCTTTCTCATTCCCAGACTCAAAATAGTTCCAAATGTGTGGTACCTTTAGTTTTTTGTGCAACATACACAACCATTGAAATACACGAGCATTTTTGAATTGGCCTATAAAACCATCTAACCAAATCCAATGTTGATCCATATGTATGTTATTTTCCTTAAGTTGATTGTAGAAAAACTAAAAACAATGTTGTACGTAGGCTAAGTCATGGAACTGATAATCACTTATGTAGAAGTGATACTCTTTCAATATAACATTTTTTTTTCATTACTATCTGGTCCATGTATGTTTGTGATATGGACCATTATGTTGACCTGCTCTGAGTGATAATATTATCTTTGAATCTCATTTTGTTGTTGAAGGGTGTAGTTCTCAGCAAAATCAACCATTGATAACATAGTACCAATATGAAATGTATCACTACATATTCTAAAATACTCGTCCTGCTATTGAGCCACATGGATATGTTGAACATAATGTCGTGTATTTTCAATGAAGTCCTTCATGAAGTCACAAAATTGTACTTGGGAAGTAACCAATTGTATCTTTTTTCTTTCATGTTCTCCATCAATATCACATATTTAAATCTTTGCAAGACATTATCCTTCCTCCCCAATTCATACTCATTGCTTACATGAATGCACTTTCTCAGTAATGCCATTCCACCCCACGCGGGGGAATGTCCCATCTAAGCATGTTTTTTGATAAAAATGTAAAACCCTCTAACTCTGTAAACAAGATGTTGTGAATAAAGTCTCTATATGATGACAACGACAATATAAATGAGCTTTCTTGCAAAAGAGTGTTATGAAAAACACAATATATATATGTGTGTGTGTGTGTGTGTGTGTGTGTGTGTGTGTGTCATAATAATAACCATACTCAATGTGATATCTACAACAACATGTGTTACAAATTATGTTTATTCGAACATACGAAGGCTTGCATTTATGTAAAGATCTTTGACCCAAGTTAAGTGCACTATGTACTGTTCTGAATTTCTCATACAATTTTTTCTGTGTAATGTCAAGAAATTTTTTAATATAGGGTTCATGGTCCCTATATCCCCTTCTCAATTTTAGTACATCTTTTTGGTTGGAAGAAGGCCTCGTGTTCTCATGCCAGAAATATTGATCTAGTCACTTAATTTCTCTAATTAACTTCATGTCAGAGTGATGTATCCTACCAGTGAAGGCCCACAAATATGTTGGGCCACTTGTGTTGAGGCTATCTCAGCTATGAGAATACTTTCTAAGGTTTTTGACATTGCATTTCAAGAGGTGAGATGTTTGGTGTAGAAAACGATGTTTTCTCGTGATCTTGCTAACAATTGATTGCGACAAGACACATAAGACTGCATTGTGGTATTTAGAATGATAATTATTACTAATTATTTGAAAATCATATATAAGGTTTCTAACAATATTGTAATATTTTAGATATAAAAAGTATGCAAAACATAAATAAAATGCTAGAAATGGTAGATGAACAACAATATAACCAAAACAACACCACAAGAATACCAAAATGATACCAGAATAACACCAGATAAATCACTTTGATTACTGAGAGCAATGTTCACTTTCCTCTTCGAGGGGGAAAGATCCAGCAGAGAAGAGCTCTATTAAAATAATATCCAAGACAAAAGTTACCATACCCTCAACTCCTATTTATACTAAATATGTATATCAAAAGAACCATCTAGAGGAAGATCCTTCTAGAATCAAAAGATTCTATTAGGTCTTCTTACATTCGACTTATTCTTCCTTATTGCCAGGCCTTATTAATATTGACCTTTATTACATTGGAATATATTATTCTACTTACGTAAGGGGTTAGGTCCCTAACATGTCCTCTCCCTTAAAAACAACCTTGTCCTCAAGGCTTGAGATGTTGAAATTGTTACAGAATGGTAGTTGGTTCCCAAGTGGCATCTGCTGGGGTTGTATCTTTACACTAGACTAACACTTCCTTGATAGTTCACTAATGCAGGCGACACTCATGCTAGTCCAAAAATGCTTGTGGTTGTAGCCAAATGGACCCTTCTTCATCCAACTCGGGAAGGTTGGTTTGAGTTTGGCACTTAGTTCCAATCACCTTCTTTAAGTAGGAAACATAAAAAATAGGATGTAGCTTAGAATGATTGGGCAAAGCTAACTGATAGGCCACCTGTCCCACATGCTTGAGAATAGTATAAGGACCATAAAATTTGGGCGCCAGTTTCTGACAATGGTTAGCCTTGAGGGAATTTTTCTTGTAAGGTTGTAGTCGAAGAAACACCTAATCTCCTTTTGCAAATTGACGTTCAGAGCGACCTTGATATGCTTGTTGCTTCATGCAATTCTGGGCCATGACCAAATTCTCTTTGAGGGTATGGAGAATAGCCTCTCGAATTGTAAGCATTTGGTCAACCGCTTGGACCTTCGAGACACTTGGTAAATATGAGAGAAGTGAAGGTGGATTTTTTCCATATACCACTTCAAAAGGAGTCATGCAAGTAGCTGTATGGTATGAAGTGTTGTAATACCATTCAACTAGTAGTAACCATTGAGCCCACTGATTTTTCTTTTCCGATGCAAAACACCTCAAATATGTTTCCAAATACTTGTTGACAACTTCAGTTTGACCATCAGTATGGGGATGATAAGTTGTGCTGAGATGCAATTGGGTGCCTTGTAGCTTGAATAGTTCTTGCAAATTTTTTTTGGTGAAAGTTGGGTTGTGATCATAAATAATAGAATGCGGCATGCCATGAAGCATGAAGACCTAATCCATGAAAATTTGAGCCACAATGGATGTTGTAAATGGGTGTTGAAGAGCACATAAATGAGCATACTTGGAAAGGTGATCAACTATCACCATGATGATTGATTTATTATTTGATTTAGCTAAGCCTACAATAAAATCCATAGAGATATCTCGCCAAACAGCAGGTGGAATCGAAAGTGGTTGTAGTGTGTGAGGATATTTGGTTGTTTATCCCTTGTTGTGTTGACACACATCACATTCAGCCATAAAATTACGAATGTCCTGTTTCATACCATCCCCAAAAAAAGAACGTTTGACCCTGTCATAGGTTTTGGTAAACTCGGAGTGCCTAGCTGTGGGTGTAGCATGAAGCTTAGAATGTACCGTGGATTTAAGTTTGGACTGTTTACTTAAATACAAACAACCTTTGTATCGAAGCTCATTATGGAGCCAAGAGTACCCTGGGGAAAATGAAGAATTGGACTGCAATTGTTGTATCAAATGCAAACTTTTGGGATCGTGTAGCCATTCCTGGTGAACAACTTGGAGCCAATCTGGTACAATGAAGGAGAGAGAAAAAAGGGACCCTTCCTCTTTATATTTTTAGGAAAGTGCATCTGCAACCAC